>WURV02189854.1:0-72485 GCA_011762755.2 Epimenia babai | reverse complement strand
CTGGGTCCCGAGCGCAAGGCGCGAATTCGAAGGTGGACTGGGCGTCCTGCGAGAATTCGGAACGCGGCGATCGGGGGGCCGTGCCGTGCATGGCGGTGCGTGAGGGTTTTGAAACCGCTTCTAGCCTCCTCGGGAATGCCCCGTAAGCGACCGTGGCACGTCCACCCCCATGTGTTGCAACGCCGTGGGCACGGTATCGAAGATCCGAGTACCGCCCGCCTCCGTGCCCGCGGGCAACATGCCTGGCGTCACATCGCGACTCACCACAAGGAACGGAATCGTCAGCTCCTCAGGCGTCGTGCCGCCGTGGCCCATGCCGATACCGCCGTGGTCGCTCGTGATCACGATCTGCCACGACTCCTCGTTGAAGCTCGGGCGGGCGGCGAGTGCATCGAGAATCTGTCCGACCTGGTCGTCGATCTCACCGATGGCGAGCAGGTATTCCTCGGAGCGCGGGCCGTAGCCGCTGGCGTGCCCCGCACCGTCGACGTCATCGAGAAACAAGAAGATCGCATCGGGATCGGTACCCGCCGTCCATTGCGTCTCAAAGATGCCCTCGGGGTCGTCGTGGTTCTGCGCGAGAATCTCGGCGACGATCGCAGCATTGGCCGCATCCGTTCCCGTGACAATGTAGTCGGCTTCGCAAGGGATCTGGATATCGGTGTACCAGGTGAACAGGTACGCGGTGTGCAGCTCCGAGTCCGCGCGTTCGAGCAGGCTGAGATAGTGGGGAAAGTTCTCTGCGTCACCCGAAGCCACGTCGCGATTGTTCGTCACCCCGTGCTGCAAGCCCGTGGCCCCCGTCATGATGGCCCAATGGTTGGGGCCGCTCACCGAGTCCGCATCGGTCAGGCACTGGGCCTGCGGGGCGTACGCGCCTGCGTAGCCCGGCTGCCAGGTGCCGTCGATGAGCGTGTCCAGCACGGGCGTGACCGCAGCCTCCAGCGCGTCAGGGCGGAGCCCGTCGATCGCGATCATCAGGCTCTTGGCCGTGGTGGGAACCGAGCCACCCGACGTGTCCTGCGTGGTGCCAGCGGTGCTCTGGTCGGTGCCACTGTCCAATGAACCGCTTGTTGAGCTGGCCCCCGCACCACCATCGGTCACGACGACAGATGTGGTGCTGTCATCGCCGTTGGCCGCGGGTAGAGGACCGTCGTCCGCACATGCACCGAGCACAACCATGGCCGCTCCCCCGATGGCCCAGGAACACATTGGAATGTCGCTCCAACGAAGCACCCCTGGTCCATACCATCGAACCCGATGGCGCGGGCGCACGCGGGCTCCAAACCGGGGGTCCACAACGCGCTCGGAGTCGGGCTCCGAAGTCTGCGTGCATTCGTGGGGCGAGCGCGGCCGTGGACCCGCTATACCCAGTCGTGATCGTCAGCGTACGGCCACCAGCCGCGGAAGATCGACTCCAACATCGGCAGGCGATCCTGCCCCCAGAGGGTGACGCGTCGTCCGCCTCGCTCGACAACGATGCTGGGCACGCCAAACAGTCCGAGCGCGCGGGCGGCCTCCGTGTTCGTCCGCAGTCGTGCTTTGTTGGCCGGCTCCACCGCTCGGGCGAGCAACTCCTTCGCGGGAAAGCCGGCCTCATCGAGGATCGGCCCGAGCGCCTCGGGGGTGTCGACGGGTCGATCTTCGGCCCATGCGGCGTTGTAGATGATCGGCGTGGTGCGGGGCTCGGCGAGCGCAACCCTCAGGGGCAACACGCTCCGCATCGGAAAGTGCTGCGGAAACCGAAACGGCACGTCCCACCACTGCGCCCAGTCGGTGAGATCACGGCGCACGTACGCCTGCTTCGTCTCGTTCATCGCGAGCAGTGGCACGTCCGTGGTCCCCACTTCGCGGAACAGGGCGCCCAGGAGGATCGGGATCCACTCCACGGTCACGCCATAGGCCTCGGCCATCTTGTCGATCTGCGTGGCGGCCAGGTAGCTAAAGGGGCTCGAAAAATCGTGGAAGAATCGCAGGCGAATCGGCGGGTCGCGTGCGATCTTTTTCTGGGCCAACCCGCGTAGCTCCGCCTCGACCAGCGGCATGCGGTCTTGGCCCCAAAACAGCTTTCCACCGACGATGAAGGTCGGCACGCCAAACGCTCCCGCGGCGGCCGCGTCTGCGGTCGCCTGGCGCAAGCCGTCTTTCAAGGCAGGGCCCTTATGTGCGTCGGCGGGCAGGCCGTTGCGCGTGGCGATCGTGGCGAGCATCTGCGGGTCGGTGATGTCGTCGCGGCGCTGCCAATACGACGCGAACAGGTCACGGCTCAGGTCGGCACGCTGTCGGCCGGGCGCGGCCGCCAAGCACAAGCGCATTGCATCCACCGTACGGAGCGGATGCCCCTTGGGCTCGAAAACCGGGACCCCCATGCGCTCGGCGGTGCGCTTGCGATCGAGCCGCTGTAGCCGCGTCTTCGCGGCGTTCATCACCAGGTTGGGGTCATCGGGGGCCCCAACGGTGCGCAGAAGGCCCCCGAGAAGGATCGGACGCCAGCGGACCGTCGCCTCGAAGCGCCCCGCGAGCAGCTGCACCTGCATCGATGCCAGGTACGCATAGGGGCAGACGATGTCGTAGAAGAAGTCGAGGATCAGCGGCTCTTGTGACCCGTCGTCGGTGTCGCTCGTGTCGCTGGTTTCGCTCGTGTCGTTCATGGCTCGTCGAGGCCCGCAAATCCCGGCATGTCGTCGACCGGGCGCAAGGTGCCATCGGCGTCGAGCGTAGGATCGCCCTCCTGCCACAGCGCGACATCACCGAACGGGCTCAGCGGCGGAGCGGCCAGGGTGAGGTCGCCTTCTTCGGGGCCGTTGAACTGGATGGGGTCGTACGCGCCGACGAGGGTGTTGGTCCCCCCCGCGAAGTTGGCCGAGTCGACGGCGTTGTTGTCCATGACAAGGGGAAAGCAATCGAGCTCCATCGAGGGTGCATCCACACCCGAGATGATGCTGTTGCGCAGTGTCCCCGTGACACCACTGCACTCGAGGCTGTCTGGACCTGCGCCATTGTTGCCGACGATCGTGCTGTACAGAATATCGAGATTCGCGTCGTCGGCCCGAATGCCAGTCGACGAGCCCCCGATACCGTTGACCGCGATGGCCGAGTTCACCAAGGTGAGCTGCCCTTCGTCGATTCGAATGCCGCCGTCTTCGTTCCCCGTGATCATCACGCGGTCGACGTGAAGGTCGCAGGGATCGAAGTCGAACAAGCCCCAGCCGTCGTTGTCGCGGATCTCGGAGGTCTCGATATTGACGGTGCTGTTGTTGCACAGCAGGCCATGCGAAAATGCGTTGTTGTTGAGGCGGACGTTCGAGATGTACGCCCGCACGCCGCCCTCGATGCGCACTGTCGGGGCGTTCTGGCCGGGGGCGCCCGAGATCACGGGCAAGCCATCGCCGATGATCGCCACTTCCATCTTGCCGAGGAAGTTGGCGCGATCGAGATACGGCGTGCCGCCTGCGATACGCAGCACCCGCGTATCGCCAGGAAGCAGGGACTCGGAGACATCTTGCAAGCTACATGCGGGCTCTTCGGCCGTACCAAGGCCGGGGCACGCGGCCGTGTTGTCGATATAGATGACGTCCTCGTCGGCGAAGCAAAACCCCTGGAGTGGATCTTCGGGCGAACGGTGACACGCGCCGCTCGAGCACTGGGCATGCTGAGTGCACGGCTCGCAAGCCCCCGTCGCTCCACACACGGGATTTTCCTCGGCACAGGGGTTGTGCTCCACCTCGGAGCACGGCACGCAGACTCCCTCCTTGGCACCGCAGGCGGGGGCAAGCGCATCGAGCTCGCCGCAGAACGTGTCCCCACCCGCGCCCTCGCAGCCCACACACACCGAGTCGGCGCAGAACGGGCGCATGGGATCGAGTGCCAGGCACTGCGGGTCAAGCTCGCCCTCGGCCGCGCACGGAGGCTCTCCCGACGAGCCGGCATCTCCCGAGGTATCGAGGGCGGCCGTGGTGCTGCCCCCTGACGAGGACGTGTCGGGCATGTCGTCGGTCGTCGTCCCGCCATCATCGGTCGCAGGCGGAGGATCGGGCCGGCACATGACCGCGGGCGCCGCGATCACGCAGCCCTGATTGGCTTCGGTGCAGATGCTGCAAAAAGGGCGGGAGCTATAGGTAGAGCTGCACGTTGCGTCTCCCTGTAGCTCGCGGCAGTGCTGGTTGAAGCCCGACGATTGGCCTGAATCGACGTTGCACCCGATGCAGGCCGCCGCTCCAAGAACCACGCCGATCCCCCACAAACGCAGGCCAAGGATCATGCCGATAAGGGTACCACCGTCGGCGCGATACGCTCGCCGAGCGCAACATCGCAGGTTATCGCACCGTACGAACGATCCAGAGGGATCCCCGTGTAGGCGCGCCGCGATTGCAGGGGGATTCCCCCCCACGGGCAAGGGTAGGCAAGCGTTTCTTGGCCTCCCGACCCGAGCGCGGCGAACACAACGCGTTGTTATCCGTCCAAATTCCTGACCGACGGCGCCCCCCGATAACCGAAGTGCCCGGTCCACGAGAACCCACCATGGACCACTCCACCGCCGACCTGAATCTTCCTGTCCCCTCGAGCCGCCGCGCCCCCGCCCGCCTTGCGCTTGACCTCCGCGATCCCGCCTCCTCGGGGATCATCGATGTTTCGTGCTTGCGATCGGAGCCAATGCCGTGGTCCCTCGCTCCCCCTGGGGGCTCGGGGTCCAGCGAAGAGGAACCCGACGCGAGACCCCGTGGGCCATCGCGCTCGACGCTCGTCGCGATCGTGTCCGCGTTGGCGACGGGCACCGCAGCGCTGGCGATGACCATCGCGCTCGACACCCAGCCAACCATCGTCGTGCAGGACGCCCCTGCCATAGAGCGCACCCTGTCGATGCAAGAAGTCGAGGCGCCCAAGGAGCACACGACCGTCGAGCATAGCCCCGACGCGGCGCCTCCCGCCGCCATCGTTGCCGCCGCGCTAGAGGAGGAGGCCACCGCCGCGAAGGAGGCGACGCCGCCCGCGAAGAAGAAGACCGCGCGCAAGTCAACGAACCGATCCAAGTCCAAGTCCAAGTCCAAGTCCACGTCGACCCGCAAGTCCAAGGCAAGCGCATCGATTCCAGTGGAGTGCGTGCTTGACCCATCGAGTTGCTCGGCCGGGAGCCCGAACGCAAGCGGCTCAACCGCGCCAGGCGGGAAGGCCAAGGCGACCCCCACCAAACTCAACGCCACCCAGCTACGGACCGCCCTGGCGAGCAGCAAGGCCCACGCGCGCACCTGCGGACCCGAGCACGGAGCCGACGCGGGAACGCGAGTACAGGTGAAGATCTCGATCAAGGGCGACGGCGGCACGGTGTCGAGCGCCACTGCACTCGCCAGCCACGCGTCGACACCACTGGGAGCCTGTGTGGCGCGGGCGCTTTCCCGTACAAAGTTCCCTTCGTTCACGGCGCCACAGATGGGGATGGTCTACACGGTTCGCCTGTGAATTTGTGCAGCGCCCCGCCCGCCCAAGTGGTCATAAAAAACGGCGGGCGGGGCCACGTGAGCTGCGTCAAAAACGGGCGCCAGGTTACGTTTCGTGCTACCTCGATCGTGATGCCCACTAAGCCTGCATTCGTTGCCGACGACCCTCGTGAATCCGACGACCAGACTTCACCTTCCGCGAGCGCCCGCTTCCGGCTCAAAATGACGCCCGACGGACAGCTCATTCCGGTGATCGTCCCCGTGGATGGCGAGCCCGCTCAGCCCAACCAGCGCTGAGTCTCGGCCCTGTCGCCCAGCCAGACGACGGCCGCCTCCTCGGGGAGAGCGGCCGTTTTCGCGTTTACGGGTCGGTGCGCGCCAGCACGCCCTCAAGCCACATCGGTGCCCGCGCCGTACCAAACGACGGGCCCATGTCGACGTAGCGGTGCGAATGCCAGTAGTCGCGTGGGTCGTCTGCAACGGTCAGCGTGCGCCGCCCCTCCGCATCGGGCGTCACGGCGAACCGCGTGGTCGCGTCCTCCCGCGCCATGGGGAACTGAAGCTCGAGCTGGTCGCCCACAACGCGGTAGTTCAGCCACTCGGTGCTCCAGTCGTCGAAGTCGCCGCGATGAAACCAACCCGTGCCGCGACCATCGATCCCCGCAGGTCGGAACTGGTACATCGAAAACCCCTGCCCTCCCGTCGCAAATTGTCGCAAGTCGATCCACATGTGGCCGGCTGGCGCAGGGCCCAGCGCGGTCGCTGGCTGCGCGTCGGCGCGTATCGTCTCGTCGGACTCGCGAAAGTAGCGAGTGGTGACGGACTCACGCGGGTCGTCGGTGAGCTCCAGCCAATCCCGCTCGGGCGCCGAAGGGTCCTGGGTCACCGCGAACGGGACCTCGTGGTGCTCGCCGGTCTTGCGAAAATCGAGCACGAGCTGGTCGCCCTGCACGTCGTAGTCAAAGCTCTGAGTGTTGGTGAGGCCAACGCGGCCGTAGCGATACAGCCCCGTGCCATCGCCGTGAAAATAGTAGAAGCGCACGCGACCGCCCTGCTCGGCCAGCTCGTAACGCCACCAGATCCCCGACAGCGCCTTCAGGTCGGCGCGCTCGGCTTCGGCAACCCGTGTCTCGGTCGGGTCCGTCTCCAGGCGGGCGCCTGGATCTCCTGGCATCAGCACGCCGACGGGGACCATCACCACCGCAAGGGCGTAGAGCAACATGGTGGGCGCATTCGGACGAGACATCGCGATCAATGATGGCGCCAACCACCACCGCCGTCGCACGAAGGTCACGAATCTGTCGATTCGGGCAAAAGAACTGCGTTCCATGCCATTTATCGCGACGATTCGCTTGCGAGTCGCGGTAGGCGGCGGCACAACGGTCCCGTGATCGACTTGGTGCTCGCATCCGCCTCTCCTCGCCGCGCGGATCTTCTGCGCGGCGCGGGTCTACGCATTGAGACCCGCCCGACGCAGTGCGACGAGACCCCGCGCGCGCAGGAGCCCGCGGTCGCCTACGCGCTTCGGATCGCCGAGGCCAAGCTCGAGGCCGCGCCCGTGTCACCGCAGACCCCGACGCTGGTCGCCGACACCGTGGTCTGGCACGAGCACACGGCCGCGCCGCTCGGAAAACCCGGGGACCGCGACGCGGCCCGCCTGATGCTCCGCAGCCTGCTCGGCCACAGCCATTTTGTGACGACCGCATGGGCCCTACGCCATGGCGACAACGTTCGCATCGAGCACGAGACCACCCGGGTCTGGATGCGCTCGCTTCCCGACGCGGTGCTCGAGCGCTATCTGGCGACCGACGAATGGTCCGACAAAGCGGGCGGCTACGGGATTCAGAGCGCCGCCGCGGGATGGGTGCGGCGCATCGAAGGTTCGTACACCAACGTGATGGGCCTGCCCCTGTCCCAGGTCCTCGAGGCGCTCGCACAGCCACACGGAGGGCCGCGCTCATGACCACCCCCACGACCATCGCCACCCGCCTCTCTGCCGTGCAGGAGGACATCGATGCCGCCGTTGCCCGCCGCGGTCCCGGGCCCGCGGTTCGCCTCGTCGGAGTGAGCAAGCGTCAGCCGATGGAGGCGCTACAGGAAGCAGCGGCGGCCGGCCTGCGCGACTTCGGCGAGAACTATGCGCAGGAGTTCGCCGAAAAGAGCCAAGCGGCGAGCGACCCCGACTGGCGCTGGCACTTCATCGGCGCGGTGCAGCGCAACAAGGTTCGCCACGTCGTCGGCTGCACCCTGTTGCACACCATCGACCGGCCCGCGTTGCTGACCGCCGTCGAGCGCCGCGCCGCGCTGGAGGAGGTCCAGCAGGATGTGCTCGTGCAGGTCAACGTGGCCGACGAAGCGGGGAAGTCGGGCGTGGCCGTGGCCGACCTGCCAGACTTGCTCGACCGCTTCGCGGATCTCGACCATGTGCGATGCAGAGGACTCATGCTGATCCCGCCGCTCGGCAGTCCCGAGCACACGCGCGCGGTTTTTCGCACCCTTCGACTCCTGGCCGAACGCCACGCGGCCATCGGCCGCCCGAACGTGGACCTGGCCGAGCTCTCGATGGGCATGAGCGCCGACTTCGGCGTCGCGATCGAAGAAGGCGCCACGATTGTCCGGGTGGGCACCGCCGTTTTTGGGCCGCGCCCCGCCGATCACAAGCCTTGAGACCCTTGCCACGGCGGTGGTACGACGATCGAGCATGGGTGTTTCCGATCGCGTCCTACGGCGTGACCACGATGTGTCGCCTTCGGTAGCCCTCCGCTGGGATCGCGATCGCCCCGTCGTCGCGCGCCGCGGCGACACGGTAAGCCTGGCCCTGTTCGACGACGGCATCTTCGAGACCAGTCGCAGCGCCAAGTACCGTCGCCCCCGTGGCGCCTATTGCCTGCGTGGCGATTGCGGCACGTGCCTCGTGCGCATCAACGGCCTGCCCAACCGCCGCGCGTGCCTCACCACGGTGCAAGAGGGCATGAAGATCGAGGGGCAAAATCGTATGGCCGCGGGGGCCGACCCGACCGCGCTGGTCGACACCATGCTCCGCGGGGACATGGACCATCACCACTTCATGGTCCGTCCACGGGTGGTCAACCAAGTCATGCAGGGCATCGCGCGCAACCTGGCGGGGCTCGGCACGCTGCCCGACCGCGTGCCCGACGAGCCCGCGCGCCACGAGGAGCACCGCCCCGCGGTCTTGATCGTGGGTGCGGGGCCGGCCGGACGCGCCGCCTTTGCCGTGCTCGCCGCGAGCGGACTGGACCTCGAGCGCGACCTCGTGTGGATCGACCGACTCGACCGTGCAGGGCTACAGACCGAAGCGGGCCATCCCCTCCCCGACTCGCTGCTCGATCACACGGGCGTGTTCGGGGTCTATCCGCAGGAGCGACTGTGGGCCGCGGTCTCCGACCGCCCGGGTGAGACCTCGGTGCTGCGCTCGATCGACCCGCGCCACGTCATCTTGGCCACGGGCGCGCGCGACCCGATCCTCGTGCTGCCCAACAATGACCGACCCGGGGTTGTCTCCGCGCGCGGCCTCGTCGGCCAGCTTCGGCGCGCTCGTGCCCGCCTCAATGTCGACGCCGTGCTCATCGGTGAAGGCGACCATGTACCCGCCCTGGCGGACGCGCTCGGCCTCAAAGCCATCGCCCCCGATCGCGTGCGAAGTATCGAAGGCAGCCCCGTCGATGGCGTGGTGCTTGCCGAGGGCGAGCGGTCGTGTCGCTTCGTCGCGATGGCTCCCCGCCCCGCCCCCGCGTTCGACCTGGGCCGCCAAGCGGGGGCCTCCGTGCGCTGGGGCGACGGAGGCTTTGCGCTGGTGCGTGACGACGAAGGTCGGTGCCTGCACGAGCCGTGGTCTTTGTGGGCCGCGGGCGACGTCACGGGATTTCAAGGTCCGCAGGCGGCCGCCGTCGACGGCGAGCGCGTTGCCCAAGCCGTGGTGCGGGCCCTAGCCACCTCGAGTCAGTAACAAGCGCCATCATGTCCGACCGAACCTTCGTTTGCCGCTGTGAAGATGTCACCCGCTCGGAGATCGACCACGCGATCGAGCTCGGCCTCGCGGAGGTCGAGGAGGTCAAGCGCTACACGGGTCTCGGGACCGGACCGTGCCAAGGCAAGGAGTGCATGAGCGTGCTCGTCTCCATCCTCGTCGACAAGGGCGTGGCCGACCCCAGCTCCGTGCAGCCGTTTACCTCGCGCCCGCCCTCGGAGCCCGTCACGCTCGGCGCACTGGCGGCCGCGGGCCCCACCGAGGAGCCCGCATGATCGGCTTCAGCAAAGCCCAGGCGATGGGCCGACGCGACGCCCCGCTGCCCGAGAAGGTCGACATCGCGATCATCGGCGGCGGCATCATGGGCCTGTCCACCGCCTACCACATCGCCCTCAAGTCCAAGCTCAAGGTCGCCGTCATCGAGCGCAGTTATCTGGTGTCGGGAGCATCGGGTCGCAACGGTGGAGGGCTGCGCATGCAGTGGGGTGACCCGGGCAACGTCGCGCTCATGATGGAGAGCATCGACATGTGCCGCGGGCTCGCCCAGGAGCTCGGCATCAATCTGTGGTTTCGCCAAGGCGGGTACCTCTTTGTCGCCCGCTCGGCCGCGGGCGAGGCACGGCTCACCCGCAACGCCGCCCTGCATCGCGAGGTCGGGGCGCCCACCCGGCTGCTCACGGGCGGCGAAGCCCGCGAGATCGTCCCGCAGCTCGACGTCTCTGAGGTGCGACTGGCCGCGTTCAACCCCGAGGACGGCGTCGTGTTTCCCTGGCCGTTCGTGTGGGGCTACGCGGCGCAGGCCGTCGCCCGAGGGGTTGTCGTCCGCACGCATACCCCCGTGGAGCGGCTCGAGCCCCACGACGATTCCATCACGCTGCACCTCGGCACGGGCGAGACTCTGGTGGCCGAGAGGGTCGTCAACGCCACGGGCGCGTGGAGCATCGAGCTCAACCGCGCCCTCGGGATCGAGCTGCCCAACCATCCGCATCGCCACGAGATCATGTCGAGCGAGCCGCTCAAGCCGTTCCTCGACCCACTCGTCGTCGACCTCTCCACGGGCCTGTACTTCTCCCAGAGCACCCGCGGTGAGATCGTCGCGGGCATTACGATGCCCGAAGAAGGCGAGCCCGCCACCGAGGTCGACCTCGGATCTTCGCGGCGGTTCTTGTCCACCTTGGGCAGCGCGCTGACCCGCATCATGCCGATCACGGCGGGGGTTCGGGTGCTGCGACAGTGGGCCGGCCCCTACGATGTCTCCCCCGACGGCGACGCGATCGTAGGTCCGAGCCCAGGCATGCCTCGCCTGTATCAGCTGTGCGGGTTCACGGGACACGGCTTCATGATGGCCCCTGCCGTCGGCAAGCTGCTGGCGGCGCGGCTCACCCATGGGCGTCGTCATCCGATGCTGGAGCGCTGGGATCCGAGCCGCTTCGCCCGCGGCGGCAGCGTGCGCCACGAGGATATGATCATCGGGTGACGAACGAGGTCGACGAGTCTGCCCGCGCGCATGCACTGCGCACCGCGATCGCGGGCCGCGAGCACGAGATTGCCACGCCATCGCTGGTCATCGACCTCGACGCGGTGGAGCACAACATCGCCGCCGTGGTCTCGCGCCTCGGCTCACCCGCGCGATGGCGACCGCACGTCAAGACCGTCAAGCAACCGACCATCATCGGGCTGCTGCTCGACGCGGGCGTACATCGGTTCAAGACCGCGACCCCAGCCGAGACCGAGATGGTCTTGCGGGCGGCGGCCCAGCGAGCACTTCCACAGCCCGTGGATGTCTTGCTGGCGTACCCGGCCGCGCCCCCGCAGCTCGCGGTGATGCTCGAGCTACGTCGCCGATATCCCGATGCCCGACTAGGCCTGCTCGCCGACTCCCCCGCTCACCTGCATGCGCTCATCGAGGGCATCGGCGAGCCCGAGCTGCTGCCGAGCTTTGACCTGTGGCTCGATGTCGACATCGGCATGCATCGCACAGGAAGCCCGGCTTCCACGTGGCGCGACACCGCTCTGCCCGCGTGCCAGTGGCTGCCCCTCGTGGGCCTCCACGGCTACGACGGCCACCTGCCCTGGTCCGCCGCCGCGCAGGCGCTCGAGGGCTACGACACGCTCCTCGCGCTCGCGCACGGGCTGCCCGTCGCCGTCCAGCATCTGGTGACCTCGGGCACCCACAGCTACGCGCACGCGCTCGGCCACGCACCGCTGCACGCAGGGCCGTGGGCCCATCAGATAAGCCCAGGGACGATCGTGCTCTCCGATCGACGGTCGGCCGAGGCGGCGGCGGACCTCGGCCTGCGCCAAGCCGCGTTCGTGTTGAGCCGTGTCGTGGCCCAGCCCGGCGATGATCGCGTGACCCTCGACGCAGGCAGCAAGGCGATCGCGCCCGATTGCCCACCCCCAGGCTGCGCCGTGCTGGCAGAACCGAGGCTCAAGCCCCTCCAGGCGAGCGAAGAACACCGCCCCATGCAGGTACTCGACGGCCCGCCCCCGAAGCGAGGTAGCCTCTTGTGGCTCGTGCCCGACCACGTCTGCACAACCGTGAACCTCCACGCCGAGGCCCTGTACGTCCGCACCGACGCGATCGTCGGCTCGGCCCCGATCGAAGCCCGCGGACATCGGCCGTGGCTGCGTGCCGCCACGAAGGCCGCGCTCGGAGCCACCGCGCTGGCGCTCGCACTCCCCAGCCTCGGCGCGTGCCAGCCGATCGTCACCGACTTTCCGATCCAGCTGATCCTGCCGCCCGACGACAGCGATCTGGGCCGCACGGACAACGTCTCCATCGTCCTCGCACCCGACGGTTTCTCGGAGACCGCGGTCACCAACGGCCTCGACTTTGCGCTCTCCTTCGAGGTCCCGCCCGACCAAACCCTACGCACGTTCTCCCTGTTCATGGCGGAGGGAGACACGCTGCTGGCCTGGGGCGAGTCGCCGCCATTTTCCTACGGCACGGGCGGCCTGTCGCTGCTGATGGCGCGGCCCGGCCGACTGACCCCGCTCGACCTCGAGTTTTCCACGCCCGACGCCGACGCCCTCGTGGCCGCCGTGACCAATCGCGGCGCGCTCATCATGTCGAGTGACGGCGGCACCCTGTTCCTCGACACCACGCACTACACCGTGGCGGTGGGTGAGTCGCTGCCCAATCCCCCCTCGCCCGGCGACGGGGTGCTCGTGGGTGCGGCCGATGGCGGCGTGATTCGAGTCGTGTGGAACGATGGCATCGCCGCGTGGCGGTTCGACGCCATCGAGAACCTCTGGGAGACACTGGAGCTCACGGGAGACCTTCAGGCGCGACCCGGCGCCGCGGCACTGCTCGCGGCCGATCGTGAGTCGCTGCGGTTGTTCGGAGGCGGCGATGCACTCGACGTGGTCGACGTGCCTCTGCGCGGCTCGGACCAGCGCGCGGTGGAAGTCGTGGCGGGCTTGCAGCTCGACACGCCCCGCCACGGCGCCGCGGTGACCGTCATCGATGGAGCGCCCGTGATCGTCGGCGGCAACGACCCCGACACCGCCGTCGTGTGGCAGCCGCAGACCTCTCGAAGCGGTGGGCCGACGGAGGCGTGGGTCTCGATGGATTGCGGTGCGATCACCAACGATCCTCCCGTCGCTCTGTGCGTGGGTGGCACGCGAGCCGACATGCCCACCGCCGACGCCCTGCGCGTGGAGCTCGATGGCGGCACACTCGTGGTGGAGGCGATCGACGACATGCTGCCCGTGCCCCTCCCCGATCCGCGTCTCGTGGTCGACACCAACGCGGTCTACGCTCAGGGAGCCGGGCGATGGTTCCGCGTGGAAGGCAGCGACCTGAGCGTGACCGAGCCCCCTGGCCTCGCGCCCCGCGACCAAGGCGGCGACATTGCGGCGCTCTCCAACAAGCTCATCTTGTGGGTCGGCGGACGCGACGTGGACGGTGCGGCGCTCGCCCGATGGAGCGTGTTCACGGGGCAGCCCGTGGACGAGACCGACGATTCAGGGACGACGGGAGGCCCGGTCACCGCGGGCGATACCGACGTCACAGGAGACGTCGATGACTCGGGCACGTCGGGCGACTCGGGCACTTCGGGCGACTCGGGTACTTCGGGTGACTCGGGCACTTCGGGTGACTCGGGCACTTCGGGTGACTCGGGCACTTCGAGTGACTCGGGCACTTCGGGTGACGCGGGCACTTCGAGTGACTCGGGCACTTCGGGTGACTCGGGCACTTCGAGCACCTCAGGTGACTCGGGCACGACCGCGAGCACTGGCGACTGATCGCCAGGAGCTGGCTACCCGCCGATCTCGCCGCGCCCCGCCGCGGCGACAACCTCCTGCAGCCCGGCCACGACACGGGCGAGCGAGTCGTAATCGAGCTTCTCGGGCGTGTCGGTCTTGTCGTGATAGTGCGGATAACGGTTCGGTGCGGTGTCCGTCACCATCACCGCGGGATAGCCCTGCGTGTAGAACGACCAATGATCCGACCAGCCAATGCCGGGAATCTTGTCGGTCGCCGCGATGAACTCCACGGGGAACGGGCTGCTGGCCTCGAACGTTCGCACCGCCTGCTTCACGAATCGACGGGAGCGACCGTTGCCCACAAGCGTGATGAAGTTGCCACGGTCGGGAAAGAACGGCGCGACGATCTTCGGGTAATCCTGACTGCCCGGCGCCGAGTCGTAGTAGCCCATCGTCTCTAGCGAGAACATCGCGACGATGTCGTCGCGCTCCCGAGCGGCCCGCCGCGCGTAGACCAGGCTCCCCATCGCCTCGGTGTGAAAGTACGGGGGCTCCTCGTTCACAAACGCCACGAACCGCAGGGTCCTCGCCTGTGGCACGTCGGCAAACACCGCCGACAGCTCCAACATCGCGGCGACCCCAGAGCCGTTGTCGTCGGCGCCCGGGTTGCCCCATGCGGTGTCGTAGTGCGCTCCGACCACCACGATTTCCTCGGGGGCCTGCATGCCTTGTAGCTCCGCCTCGAGATTGCAAACTTCGGTAGACTCCACGGTGAAGCACTGGCGCAGCACCACGTAGCCCTGTGCCTCCCAGGTACGCTCGATGTAGTCGGCGGCCTCAAACAGCGCCTCGGCGTGCTTGATGTCCCGACCACCGATCTCCGTCGCCAACGTCGTCACGTGCTCACGGAGCCGCCCCGCCAGCGCGGCGAGCGGGTCGGTCATCGGTGGGAGTGCGGCCGGCTCGGGACTCGGACAGCCACCCGCGAACGCAGCGGCAAGCAACAGTGCGATTGGGCGAACGCGCATCGGTAGCGGCCATGTTCGGAGATCAGCGAGCCGGGTGCCAGTCGCGTGACGCGGCTTTCCTTGCGGAGACCGTCGATTCGTCCAACCCTAGGGCCGCATGGAAGGCGCCGTCGCACTCTGCATCCTCGCTGCCGTGGGCGGGCTTTGGTGGGTGGTCTCGCGCGGAGGTCTCGACGGCGCCAAATACCGCGTCGTCGTGCGACCGCAGGAGACTCGGGTCTACGGAGAGGTCCCCGGCTACAGCGTCGGGGAGGTCGTCGAGTTCATTTCCACGCTACAGCTCCCCCCGGGTTCCGCCGTGCGTGGCGTGCCCGAAGGCGAGCGCATCGTCCTGCGATTTTCCGACGAAGTGCCCGACCACCTGCATCAACGCTTGCGAAACTTCTTCTACCTACGACGCTGAACCACGGTTTTTCGGCCATCGGGACGGGTCCGCACCTGGCCCGATAACGAACACAATCGCACTCGCGGCATTGCTACGATGAGCGCCCCCCTACCCAGCAAGGAAGCGCTCCGATGGCCACGCGACGTCCGACCACCAAGAAGAAGGCTGCGAAGAAAAAGACCACCGCCAAGAAGGTGAGCAAGAAGAAGACCACCACCAAGAAGTCGAGCAAGAAAACCTCGACCCGTCGAGCTCCCACGGGCGGTGCCGCCGAAGCAGCCCGCGCCGCCTGGCGGACGGTTCACGAGGCGTTGGCGGCCGCCAGCCCCGAGCCCGACAGCCAGCGTCATGTCGTCGATTGCATGCGCGCGATGGTCGATGCGCTCACCGCCGCGGGCGACGAAGAGGCGGCCACCACCTGGAAAAACGCATGCGATGAGCGAACGACCACCATGCGCAAGCACGCCGAGTCGCTCATGCGAGAGGCCCGAGCCGCAGGTCGTGCCGCCGCCCGCTTGATGGAAAAAGCCGAGCCCGGCCAGGTCCGAGAGCAGCCATTCTTCGCACGCTTCTTGGAGGATCAAAACGCCGAAGAGGCCCAGGTTCAAACGCTCAAGTATCCCTCCGATGAAGAGGACGGCGGCGGCGACCCGGTTGCGGTCACCCGCAAGCATCCCTCCGATGAAGAAGACGGCCCCGTCACCCTCAAGTATCCCTCGGACGAGGAAGATGGCCCCGTCACCCGCAAGTACCCCTCCGACGAGGAAGACGGCCCCGTCACCAAGAAGCACCCCTCCGACGAAGAGGACGGCCCCGTCGCGACGCGCAAGTATCCCTCCGACGAGGAGGATGGTCCGGTCACCCTCAAATACCCCTCCGACTGGGAAGACGGTGGTGGCGGAGTGACTCGCAAGTATCCGTCCGATTGGGAGGATGGCGGCGGCGGTGGGACCACGCGCAAGTACCCCTCCGACCACGAGGACGGACCGGTCACCGAGAAGTATCCCTCCGACCACGAGGAGGGTCCCGTGACCAAGAAGTATCCCTCCGATGAAGAGGATGGCCCGGTCACCAAGAAGCATCCATCCGACGAAGAGGACACCGCCGTCACGCTCAAGTACCCGTCCGATTGGGAAGACGGCTAGAACCGACCATGCCCGCCGCCCCGCTCGTACTGCTGCTGACCCACTCGGGGGATTTTTTCACCATCGACCGCGTCGCCGCGGCGGTGGAGCGGCGCGGCGTACAGACCTACCGCTTCAACACCGATCGCTTTCCCGCCGAGGTCAGCGTGACCGCCCACCTGCGGGACGGTGCGGCCGCGGTGACCCTCGTTGACGGCGACCGACGAATCGACCTGTCGCAGGTCCGCTCGGTGTGGATGCGACGACTCTGGTCGCCGCGCGGGCTCTCGACGCTCGACCCTCGCTGGAGGGGGATAAGCCAGCACCACTGCCGTGTCGCCCTCACGCAGCTCCTGCCGCTGCTGCCCGAGACTCGGTGGCTCGATCGCATCGATGTGCAGCTCGCGGCTGAGTCCAAGCCGCGCCAGCTCATCGAGGCCACGGCGGTGGGACTCTCGGTGCCAGAAACCCTGGTCACCAACTCCCCCGCGGCCGCGCGACAGTTCGTCCGCGAGCAGCCCGGGTCCGCCATCACCAAGCTGCTCGAGCCGATCGCGTACAGCATGCAGGGTGGCGACGGCGACTTTGCCTACACATCGCGGGTGGGGGCCGACGACCTGTCGCACCTCGATACGCTGCGCTGGGTCCCGCAGATCTTCCAGCCCGAGATTCCCAAGTCCCGAGAGCTTCGCGTGGTGATGGTCGGGTCGCGCTGCTTCGTCGGCGCCATCGATGCCCGCGGCACCGCGCGGGGGCAGGTGGATTGGCGCAAGCTCCGAGCCGACGAGGGTCCTCCCTGGCACGCCGCCGAGCTCCCCCCCGAGGTGGCCAGGCGCGGCCGTGCGTTGTTGGATCGCCTCGGCCTGACCTTTGGGGTGCTCGACTTTATCGTCACCCCCGCCGACGAACACATCCTCCTCGAGGTCAATCCCGCGGGGGAATGGGGCTGGCTGGAGCGCGACCTCGACCTGCCGATCGCCGACGCCATCGGGGAGTGGCTGGTGCACGGAGAGACGGCGGTCGACGAGAGCGACCGTGACGACGACACGACCACGCCCGCCACGGCGAAGACCGCCACGGCGAGACAGGCGGTGGTGACCCAACACGTGGCACCGCCCCCTGAGGTCTCGCCGCCCCCTGCCCCGAGCACGCCCACGCCGACCACGTTCGAGCTCGTCGGCCGACCTCGCCAAGACGCGCCCGCGATCGTGGCCTCCGTGGGCGAACGCCCCGCCGTACTCATCATCACGCACAGCGGCGACAACGAGTGCATCAAGACCGTCAGCGCCGAGCTCGAGCGTCGCGGCGGGCTGCCCGTTCGCATGAACACCGACCGCTACCCCACCGAAGTGGGGCTCTCCACGGTACAGAGCCGCGGCGGCACGGGGCTCATCGTGGCCGACGGTACGCGCGTCGCCCTCGAGTCACTGCAAGCGGTCTGGTATCGCCGCTTCGCCGCAGGTGGACGCATTCCGCCTTCGATAGGCGACACGCGCGAGGCCGCGGTGGGAGAGACCCGTCGCACGCTGCACGGCACCATCGCCAACCTTCCCTGCTTTCAGCTCGACCCGCTCGCGGCCGTACAGCGCACGCATCACAAAGAACTACAGCTCCGCCTCGCCGCGCAGCTTGGCCTCGATGTTCCCCGCACCCTGGTGACCAATCGCGCCGAAGATGCGCGCGATTTTTGGCATCGGCTGGAGGGTCGCGTCGTCACCAAGATGCAGCATTCGTTCGCGATCTACCGCAACGGCCAGGAAAACGTGGTCTATACGACTCGGGTCAAGCGCTCGGATCTCGACAGCCTCGACGGCCTGCGCTTGTGCCCGATGACGTTTCAAGAAGAGCTGACCAAGCAGGTCGAGCTGCGGGTCACCATCGTGGGCACCAAGGTCATGGCCGCCTCGATCGACTCGGGCCGTCGGGCGGTGACCGAGGTAGATTGGCGCCGCGACGGCATCGGCCTCATGTCGGACTGGCAGTCGTATACGCTGCCCGAAGACGTCACCGCGCGCCTGCTCGCACTACAGCGCCAGCTAGGCCTCAACTACGGGGCCGCCGACTTCATTGTTACGCCGCAAGGCCGTCATGTGTTTCTCGAGGTCAACCCGGTCGGTGAGTTCTTCTGGCTCGATCGCGATCCAGGACTGCCCATCTCCGAGGAGATCGCGGCGGTGCTCCTCGGCCACGCACAACGCAATATCGACCGATTGGGCGGCTAGAGGCCCGTACACGGGCTTCTCGTACATGGGCGACGTCGTCCCAGCTGGGGGCAACGACACCCCTATGGTGAAATCGTTTCGCCGATTCGTCTTCGCCTTCGGTCCCACTTCGACCAGAAGCGGGGCCAAAGAAGGACAGGTTGGAGCGATTTCATGTCGCCGCGGGCCGACAAATCCGGCCCCACAACCGATGACAACGTTCTCGGCTTCCCGCCCGCGGTACCGCTGCTAGGGGAAGCACCTCACCACGGAACGGTCCATCGATCTCGCCTCCGCGATCGCGGTTCATCCCTCTCCTAGACGGGTATACGCGGCTGATTGTTGTATAGTTTGATCGTGGCCAAGACGATGTATTGGCAGACTGTTCCGGGGATTGTGCACGTCGTGGTGCACAGCGCCGAGGCTCCCTCGGATGAGGACTGGATTGGCTACCTCGAATCGATCGTCCCGCATATGGACGGCATTCGTGGGCTGCTCGTCTACACGGACAAGACGGGACCGACGACGCAACAGCGACGGCGAGCCAACGAACATTGGCAGCGAGTCGGTCGCACTCCGAAGATCGCGGTGATGACCAACGACCGCTTCACTCGCGGCATCGTCACCGCGCTCAAGTGGGTCATCGGCAATCACATCACGGCGTTCCCGATCGACGACTTCGCAGGTGCCGCTAAGAACCTCGACCTCACCGACGCAGAAGGTGAGCAGGTCAAGCAAGTGATCGCCGAGCTCGCCGCGCAGGCGAACGTCGAAGTCGTTCCGTTTCGCTAGAAGGTGGTTTCAAAAACTCCGCGGGGCGGGAACGCGGTCGGCGTGCCCGATCGCAAGGCGCCCGACCCCGGCTGTGCCGGGCACACTGTCACAGAGGTCAACGCGGCGAGTGGGTGTGGGGCCGTGTTCTCGGCGCAGGTGCGGCTCCAGCCTTCCGCTGTCACGCGGCCAAAGTCACGGCGGTAGACGCGACGTTCGTGGTCGCACTCTGCAAAGTGACACAGAGCGACGTTTCGCCGCCGTAGCCATCGACGAGATGGATGCGCATGGGCCCACGCGTACCTTGTGCTCCGTGGTCCTTCATTGAAGCCAGCGCATTTTCGCACTACCGTATCGTGCCGGTTCGGGGGGACGTCACGGCGGGGTCTCCATTTCGAATGGCATAGGCCGGGGGAAACGTGAAACGGATAGAAGCTCAGATCGCACAACGCAGTGCGAAGTTCGACAAACACCCAATATTTCAACGCTTCGGAAGCACAGGTCCACTCGAAGACGCGGTGGCCTTCTTCCCGCACATCACGTTCTTCGTGATGGCGTTTCAGGACGTGCTGCGCCTCAATGAGAGCGCGATCAAGGATCCTGACCTACGGTGGCTCGCCGAGCATCACCGCGAGGAGGATGCCGGACACGAAGACTGGTTTCTGCACGACATCGAGGCTTTTGGGGTAAAGCCTGGTGTCGACTGGGCCTTTGGCCCCGAGCACGCACCGACCCGCGACACGGGGTATCGCTTGGTCTCGGCGGCTCTTCGGGCGACCTACGATGTCTCGCGCATCTCGCTCGTGCTCGGGCTGGAGGCGACGGGGGAGAGCATCTTCAGCCGCATGCCGGGCTACCTGGAGCGAGCGGGCAACACCACGCAGCTCAAGTACTTCGCCAAGTCGCATCACGAGGTCGAGCGCGCACACGAGATTCACGAGGGACGCATTCGTGAAATCCTCAACGCTATCGAACTCGATGAGGCCCAGTTCACCGAGGCGACCGCGGTGGTCAATGAGACATTCGACGCGATGACGTCGATGCTCGACCATATCGATCGACGGCTCTTCCGATAGGGCTGTGGGCCCGCGAGGCCTGGTCCTTGGACCTGGCCTCGCGACCGTACGCTTGGACGCGCACTACCGCACGCGGCAGTCGCTCGGACAGATGAACTCGTCCTCTGCGACATCGCATACAGCATCGCCGCATTGGGCCGTACAGTCCGATGCGCAGCTCATGGCATCTTCGCCGCGGCTCGGCTCGCAGACGCCGTCGGAGCAATAGGGCTCGGGCAGCGGCGGCGAATTGGGCCAGATGGAGGGCTCACCCGCATCGCCGGGCTCGAACGGATGCCAGATCGACAGCACGAAGCTGGTGCGATCAAAGACCTTCGACCAGTCGAGCGCGCTCACGCGGTCGCCGAGCGTCGTCACGGAGCCCAACGCCATCAGGCTCTCGACGTCGGGTGCGGGACCTGGCTCTCCGACGCGATCGCCTATCATCACAACTTCGACAAGCTGCTCGGGCCGGTTGTACAGCAGCCAAAACCCGGTGAGCCCAGCCTCTTGCGCGTCGGCCCGCAGCCCGCGAGCGAGCCGCCTGAGCTTCCGCCGCAGACGTGTCTCCTCACCGTCGATATGCCACCGCTCGGTCCGCATCACGATGTGGTCGGTGTCGAGTTCACCAAACTCGAACGCGGCGACGGTCCGCCACACGCGACAGTCGGGCTCGATAAAGTCGGGGTTCGCCAAGAACTGAACTCCGCCGAGAAAGTAGTCTTCGGTGACCCATTGTTTGTAGGCCTGAGCCTCAGAAATCGAACGAAACAGATACCGGCCGCCGCTCCATTGTTCTCCCGTCTCAAAGTCCAAGCTCAGGGGCAGGTGCTTGTTGAGCATACCTGGCTGATCGGCCATGTGCATCCGATCGCGCTCGATCATCGGTGGTATCGAGCCTGGATCGATCGCTGGATCGAGTCCAAAGTCGCACGAGAACGCTGCGCGAGCACGAATACGTGCCACTGGCATATCTTCGTCTTCATCGTCATCCCACTCGGCTGAACGGCGGGAATCGAACGAAGCATCGCTCGTATCGTGGTGGACACAGCCCGAGATCAGGGCCGCAACTAAGGGGAGAAGGCACACGGGGGAGGAGAACGACATCAACTCTTGACCATCCTTGGTTCGCAGTAGCCACGTACTCTCCCGCTCGACACATACCCACGGGGGAATGGGTGATGTGTCGAATCGGGGATACATCTTGGCGTGACTTGGAACCGCGAAGGACGCAAGGGACCATATTGGGAACGGACTATTCCCGGCCAGCCGTCCGCAGGCAGGACACTCACCTGCGCGGTTTCGGCGGCCAATTAGCGTATATTCGCGAGTAGCCTGCGGACTGTATTATTTGAGGTCTATAGAATCATTGGAGTCTCTACTATCAGCATATTCCCTACAATGGTGCACTTCACGCCGACGGCGATCATTGTCGGTCAAAGTGTGTCGGTGTCAGTATCGAGCGGGGCAATCTTCCACGCGCAATCCCCATGGCCGCAAAGGTGTAGGGCTACGATACGTCCGCGAACATGGCCGACCGAAACACCCCGTCAGGATCGAGCCTTCGCCCCAATGCTTGCCACGCCTCAAACTTCTCCCCGAAGTGCGAGACCCAGCGCGCTCGGGAGACGTCACCTACATAGCCCGACAAATAGCGCTTGCCGCCCAGCCTCGTGATCTTCTGGTCCAGCGCGGCCAGCCACTCCAAGGCGGGCTCCTGGACCGCAGGGGCGACTCCCATCGGCAAGATGGCAAATGCTAAAGACGGGCGGGGAGCCATAAAGAAGCCCTCGCTCGGGCCGTCTGCCAGTTGCAGCAGGCGATGCCCGTCACCGAGGAACATCGGCTGATCGGCCAGCACGTCGGGGATGAGGTCGGCCACCGCATCGGCCGGCACAAACGCCTCCATCCACGGATGCGAGTGCTCCCATGCCCCCGTGCTGCGCATCGCCGCAAACCGGAAATCGTAGCGACCGGCGTGGGCGATGAGGTCGTCATCTTCAACGTGAACACGGCGGTAGGGCTCGAGGCCCGCGAGCAGCTCCTCGTCGTCGGGCCGGGTGCCTTCGTCGTGCTCCACGGCAAACTGAAGGCCATAGAACCAGTGGGCAAAGACCTCGCGGCTCCCGGATGGCACTCGCCGTGCGCCTTGCACCGCCGCCGAACAAAAACCCTCCACATGCTGACAACCACGCTCGGCCACGAGCTGCTGGTCATGCAAGAACCGATGGATGTCGTCGTACAGCAGGTAGAACACGCGCAGCCGAGGTCGCGCACGACGTACACGGAGGGTCAGGCTCGTCACAATGCCGAAGCGCCCCGCCCCGCCGAGCACACCGAAGAACACCGCGGGGTCGCGCTCGCGAGACACGTCGAGGACCTCCCCCGTGCCCGTCACAACCGTCAGCGCCTCCACGTGATTGATCGCCGGGCCATGTGCATGCACCGACGAGCCGATTCCTCCCGCGCTCATGGTGCCGCCGACCGTGATATCGAGATTGAGCGGCATGACCGGCGGCATCAGGCCGAGCGGCGCAGTCGCCGAGACCACGGCGCGCCAGGTCGCCGCGGGTCCACAGCGAACCGTTGCGCGCTCGCAGTTGGGCGCCCCGACCCCGCCCAGTCGATCCGTCTGTATGACGAGGCCGCCGGGTGACAGCGACTGTCCGCTCTGGCTCAGGCCTCCACCCCGCGGCGTGATGCTCACGCCATTGCGTCGGCTCCACTGCACGACCTCGGCAACCTCTTCGGCACGGCTCGGTCGCGCCACGGCGGCCGCCCGCCCGCGGCGAATCCCCCCGAAGTCTTCGTCAGCCTTCGCGAGCTCGGCGGGTGTGAAGCCAGCGTCGAAGCCGGCCTGCGCTACGAGTTGTCGAATATCGTCGTTTTTCACCAGCGCCCCGATGATAGAGCGACCGACCTCGGTGTGGAATGATCAATCGGTGCGGGGAGCCGAGCGTCGCCCGACCCGCTCAGGCCAACGGCACCGTCGCCACGCAGACCCAACTTCGAGTCTGCACGGCTCTCGGTAGATCCACCTGGGCTCCGACTTCGGCTCGCCCCGCGTCAGCCGGCCGCGTTGCCGACCTGCCGTCGATCGAGCTCGGCGTATCGATCCGCTTGCGACGCGACCTTGGTGGCGAAGAACTTGAACAGCGGCTCGTAGTGATGGTCCTCCCGCCACTCGCTGCGAAGATCTTCGATCACGTGGTGGGTGCTGACCACTTCCCCGTGGGAGCAACAGTAGACCACGGGATGAATCGCGGTGCTCTCGTGCGCCTTGTCGACATCGTGCTTATGCACGCGATCGATCGCAAATACGTTGGCCTCCTGGTCGAGTCGCTTCTGACCAAAGTCGAGCGTCACGAGCCAGTAGCAGGCCTTGTCCGCGAACCGCTCGTGCGCGTAGGCGATCGGGATGTCCTTGTAGTAGTGCGCGCCGCCATCGTGCTGGGGCACGAGCACGCCACACAAGAAGCCCGACTGCTGCCACAGCGCGGAGGAAGTGTTGACATCGTCGAGGGCCGCGCCCGCAAACGCCTCGGCCGAGCTGCCGACGTAGTCCCTCGGATACGGCACGCCGTGGTAGCGCTCCACCAGCAGCTTCGCCAGACACACGGCGTTGTAGCGGAAGCCGTGAATGAAGCCCGATTGCTTCTTCCTGTAGTCGCGGCTGTGGGTGAGCACGCCCGCGAAGTAGAGCCCCGGGATGTTGGTCGACTCCCACGCGGAACTCATCGCGGGGAATTTGCCGTTGTGGGCGAGCTCAGGCTGACAGCGCTCGCTGAACAACGAGGTGTCGAAGCGAAAGCCTGTGCATGTGATCACGCGATCGTAGCGGATCTCCTCCACCTCACCGCCCGCGTGCTCGTAGTCAAACCGCACCACAAGCTCGTCGCCATCCTTCGAGATGCTGCTGATCTGCGCATCGAGGACCGCGTTTTGGGACTTGAGCTGGTAGGTGTCGAGGAAGTTGTTGTTGATGGCCCGCAGGTCACCGACGTAGTGGCTACGCCACGCGAAGTCGAACGTCTCCGGGCTCGCCACGTGGATGAGCGCCGTCGTACCGACGAGGTTGTCGGCGGTCTCGAACGCGGAGTTTCCTTTGCCGACTACAAGCACTCGCTCGCCACAGAAGTCCATCGGATCGACCGACATCGTGGTGTAGTCCTCCGAGTGCTCGATCCCGGGGATATCTGGAATGAACGGCTTGGCAAGGCCGGTCGCGACCACGACATTGCGGGCACGCTCCACGTAACCTTGCGAGTCGGTGACAACGAAGATCTCGCCGTCCTTGTCGATCGACTGGACTCGGCTGTTGAAGCGAATCGCCAGGCCGTAGTGCTCGGCAAATTCTTCCAGGTAGCGCACGTAGTCATCTGCGCTCGGGAAGTATTCCTTGCTGTAGTTACGGAACTCGAACCGCGAGTCGTGAGACATCAGGCCGTTCCAGTCCCAGCGGCGGTTGATCTCCGGGTCGTCGTACCCGGTGTAGACCTTGTTGATTGAAATCAGCGTGCGGTGACGCGGGTGGGTGCGAAAGAAGCTCCCCACACCGTCGCTGGCCTCGAGCATCAGATAGCTCCGCCCTGCCTCCTCGAGGCAGTACGCCAACTGAAGTCCGGCCGGTCCTGCGCCGATAATCAAGTGGTCGTGGATCCGGCTCATGAGAGCACCTCCAGCGACCGCCTCGATCGTACTAATTCCTGTGGTTCCACGCAGTTGCGCGGATATCCTACGATCCCCCGAACGTAATCTTCCATTTTGTCCCCCGACTGCTGCTCGACAGTTGAGCAGTGTTTGAACCGTCACAGTGCGTGACGATGGTCTTTTCCCCTAGAAATGAGTGCGTGGGCCGCTTATGCGGCATGACGATTGAGAACACAGTTACTGACATGGCCGTATGCAGAGGTGCGAACTTCCCTGCACATCGTGACCAGTTCCCCGTGGACAGTCCACTATGCCTTTGCGGGCGAAACTAACACTGCCTGGACTGTCACGGCAAACCCTGTGGCGATTTTTGTTCAACTCCGCGCGGCCTCGTCAATGGCCCAATTTGGAAATCCCCGCAAAACGCCGTCTGTGTACCCTTTTCGCGCGATTTTAGCGGGGATGCGAACTGACCGGACATGCGTGGGAGTGTGCGCCGCCCGTCCTCCAACGGGTACCGATTCGCGGTATTGCGCAGCATGCGAACACGGTAGAGGTACGCAAACTACGTTCATGAAGGAAGTTGTAGTCGTCGTACCAGCCCAATACACGCGAACTCAGCGCCGCCCAAAGGCCGACGGGCCGGCCCGCGACTGACGCCGACCCAGGCGGTGTTCGCCGATCATAGACCACCTAGTTGGGACATCGCTCCGCGAGCCGCTACCCATAGCGAAAGTGCCGCGCGTCTACTCGAGCTCTTGATCGATATACAAGCCGGCCGCCATGTTCACCCCATTCTCATCGGCCGCCCCTGCGCGCTCGTAGGTAGAGAACACTCCATCTCCGTCGAGATCGCCAAACGCTTGCGCAGTGAACTGACACGATCCATAGCCGGTCCCACCATTTTCCCATTTGAAGTTGTAGTGAAAATAGTGGCCCTGTTCCATTGCGAAGTTGAGGCCTTCCCACACGGGATTCTCCCACTGTTTTGCCTCGTAGCCATCGCGACCCACCACACATTTACCCGAAGGGCCATCGCTACACTTGACGGAGAGCGGAGGGGTAATGCCAGCATCTCCCTTCAGGCGACCGTCAGTGGGACAGCCATGCGGCGGCAGGCCGATGCCGTCACGGGCAACGTGCTCCTCCATGAAGTACGCATTCGCGCTATCGACCATCTTGGCCAGTTGCACCCGGGCCTCGGAGGTCTTCGAGCGATTGATGTACTTGGTAAAGGCCGCGATCGTAACCTCCATAAGGGGTGCGATCGGTATATTCGCCGCCCCACGGACAATGGCCCCATCGACCTCTAGCTTCACACTATCGGCCGCTTCCTGCGGGAATCCCTGCGTGACGGCAAGCCCCTTGAACATATCGATCTGCGGACGGGCGGTTGCTTCGAGCGCTTTGGCCTTGGCCTCTTCGGAGAACTCCACGGCCGCGGCGAGCTCCATGTCCTTGCTGAAGTGAACACTGGCCGCACCGCGGACCATGCCTTCCACGGGCGAGCCCGCCAAGAACCTCTCCATGATCGCGGGGACCTGTCCCGCCATCCACACATGCTTGCTGCGCTCGGCAAGGGCAACCGCCTCGGCGAGGTTGTTGTCGAGCGCCCCCTTGCTCTCGCCCTTCATCCGCGCTTGCACAGCGGCCGACCACCCCTTGGTGCTCAGCACGAGCGTGTCGTCGTCCATCGCCCAGCCCTGGATCTCCCCCTCTTCGATCGAGACCGTAGGCTTTCCATCGGCCTCGGCCACGGTCCATAGCGGCTTTCCGCCGCGGGCCTTTGCGACATCATTCAGGCACGTGAGCGCGTCGGCCTTCCCGAGGTTCGGCAGCCGCACGGCCCCCATCACCCCTTGGCTTATCGCGTCAAAGCCAACGACGGCGCTGTCCATCTTCTCGAGATCGATGTCGCACTTTTCCTTTAGCTCACCGAGGACTTCATCGATCTTTGCCTTCGCCTCCGAGTTGGCGTCCTTGGCCGAGGTGTACAGCTCACTGCCGAAGAAGCCTTTGGCGTCGAGGCTCGCCATCCCCGTCGCACCATCGGGCACGAGCTGCTCGAGCTTGGCGCGACCGCCTTTGCAGGCCGACAGGCACAGGGGGGTACATACGAGGGCGAGGGTGACAGTGGAGGAACGAAACACGGAACCATCATCGTACGCGAGCGCGACCGAGTTGCGCTCACGACGATCGCGAATTCTGTTCGCCCACGACCTGTGCAAGGTGACGGGCGTCCGCCCCCTCCCCCACCCATGATTCAACCGACGCGCGCACCACAAGGCCGGCCGCGGCGGCGATTCGCTCCGCTTCGCCCCGCTGCAGCAAGAACCGGGCGCTGGGCCTGGCGTGACGCTCGAGGTTTGCGACCGTGGGGTGCACCCACAACAGCCGACCACCAGGCGCAAGCTGGGCCCCCAGTGGTGCAATGAGGTCGCGCTGAAGGTAGTGGCTGCACAGCACGACCGACCATGGTCCGTTCGGTGGCGCCTCTTGTTCCAAGTCGGCGCAGACCGTCTCGAGCGACAATCCCCGCGCCCGGGCGGCCTGCTGCGCCAAGGCCAGGCCACGCTCGGCGATATCGACGACGGTCACGTCGAGACCATGGGCCGCCATCCATAGTGCGTTCGTCCCCGCACCGCCCGCGACGTCGAGCGCGGTGCCATGCGGAGGAAGCCAGGGCTGCAGGGCCACGATTGCGGCCGACGGCTCGGCCCGCACGTGATCGTCCGCGGCATAGCGGGCGTTCCAGCGCTCACGGTCGTCGGCGGACATCGGTCGCTACCGCTCGTCCCAGTGCGCGCGAAAGAACTCTACGCGTGCCCGCCACTGCGAGTATTGCAAGCGGTGCCCGTTGCCGATTCCTGGCTCCGCCTCCAGATCGAGCAAGATGGCCGATGCCTCGTCGAAACGGCCGGTCTGCACATAGGCGCTTACAAGCTGCACCCGCGCGGCTCGCAAAAACTCGGGGCCCGGCAGTGGTCGGCCTGAGGTCCCCGACACGGCGCGCTCAAAGAGCGGCACAGCGGCGCCCGCTCCTTGGACCGCCATCAGTTGTAGCCCGAGCAGGTAGCTGCCAAGGCGCTCGTACTCCGCAAGCTCGCGAATCTTCTGCGCCGCAAATACGCGGAGCACGGCCCCCGAGACCGCGTCGGAGTTGGTCTCGAACAGGCGGTAGTACTCGGTGACCCACGGCGCCAGCGCGGCGTCGCTGGCCCCCTCGCGCTTGAGCAAGAGGCCACGCCGCTGGGTCTCCGTGAGCGGAAGAGCGAGCGCCTGCTCGAGCGCCGCGGAGGCAACCCCAAGCTGGCCCGAAGCCAACGCGACATCCGCCCGCCGCTCCAGCACGGATGCGGACAGCGACACGGTGAGGTCTTCGTGGGCCATCGCCTCGTCGAGCACGCCCAGCGCATCATCGAAGCGGTCATCTTCGGCGAGGCTCTGGGCCAGGCCCAGCTTGTGCTCGGGACGCTCAGGCTCGATCCGACACAGTGTCTCGTAGCTCTCCACCGCCTCCGCGAATCGGCCTTGAGCACGCGCGCGGTTGGCCACCTGTCGCAGCGTGGCGGCTCGGTGGGCGCACGGTCGTTGAAACACCGAGCGCCGACGATAGCGCTGCGCCATGGCTTCGACATCGTCATCGGTCACGCCAACGCGACCGTTCAAGAAGGCCAGCCACTGCTGCTCGAGGTCGCCTAGCGACTCCCCGTAGGACTCCTCGAAGTTACCGCCCGTGAAGTAGAGCGTGCCCATCGGCTCAAACCCGCGGGTGTCGATGAGCCAGCGGCAAAACGAACCCGCGGTGGTGTAGGCCACCCTCGACGACTTGGTGAAGAACGCGGGGCCCATGATCGCGGCCAGCGGCGGGCGCTTGCCGAGCCGCTCCAGCACCGTGGCCTGGTCGTGCAGGTCGAGGCGATCGGCAGAACGAGGCGCGAGCGCGGTCGCAAACCCCTCGATGAGCGCGATGTTGGGAATCACCCCATCCATGCTCACGCCGAACATGCCGTCGCCGACGGTGTTGCCGAAGATATGTGCCAGCTCATGGGGCAGCACGGGGTGTGGAAATCCTCGGTAGTCGAGATAGATCTGCTGACGCCACGGCGCCGCTACCTGCACCGTGCCCGCGCCCATCAGCTTTCGCTTCTGCTGGGCGTTGGCAAACACGAAGCTGCGAACCTTGCCCGTAGGGGCGCGGCCCATCTGCTCTTGCAGAATGCTCCACGAAAGCTCGTGCTCGAGCGCGACCGCATCGATGGCCCGCGCGGTGGGAGAGCGCGGAACGTAGTGAATGATGAAGTGCTCCGTCTCCCGCGTCGCCGATAGTGAGGCGGTGATGCTCTCGATGTTCGCGGTGAAGCCCATCGCGGCTCCGCGTGCGCCGATCCAGATCGCAAGCCCGCCCGCGATCAGACTCGGCGCGCCCGCACGCAGCGTCGCCCCCACCGAGGTCGGCCTCCGCAGCGCAATCGTGGGTCCGTCGAGGAGCAGTCGCCAGAGCCCGAGCGCCGCGCCTGCGGCGAGCAGGTTGTACGCACGAAAGCTCAGATACGTCGGCCCGATGGAGACCGCCTCGTCGTAGATGGCCCCTGAGAAGTAGCCCCAGAACGCATCGAAGGCGAACACGACCGGGTCGGCCCACAGTCGCCACAGTCCGATCGCCGTCGACGCAGCGGGGATCGATGCCGCCAACAGAAGCTGACGACGCCGCGTTTGCGCGAGCGCCCCACCCCACAGGCCCGCGACCCAGCCGAGTGCCATCGACAGCACGGGGCCGAGCGCAAAGAAGCCGAGGCCGCCCCACGGGTCGCAGTTGCGCTGCCAGATCTGCCCAACGGTCAGCATTGCGATAGCGATCGCCACAAGAATCCCGAGCTCGGTGACCCCGCGACGGGCCAAAGCCCGCAGCGGCGTCGTCGTCGGCTCGGCCTGTCCTCGCAGCGCGCCGATTCCATCGACCGCGACCGCGGCCCCAAGACCCGTCGCCAACGGAGCCAGCACAAAGCCATTTTCGTAGCCGAGCGTCCCGACCAGCGGAAGCAGCGTGAGGCCCCCCGTGCATAAAACCGTGAGCCAGCGACGCCGTAGACGAGGCTCGGTGAGATGGCGCCGCACGGACGAAGCGAAGGTCACCGCGGCAGTATATGGACGCCGTGGCCCGCCGTGTAGCATGCCGTCGATGCAGTATCGCGCCTGGTTTTCGCCCGTGGACGGCAGCTCGGGTCAGTGGCCCCTCAACGAGGTCATCTATCGCGCTCCGAGCGGCGCCCTGTTGGAAGTGCAGCACGACCACACCGCGCTGCGATCACGCTCCGCCGCGGCCTGGATGAAGCTATTTGACGATCGCTACCTGCGAACGCAGTGGCCCTATGGCAGCGGAGTGTGGGGCAAAAAAGAGTGGATCCAGCCGCATATCGACGACGAAAATATCGTGTCGCTATTCGAAGGCGGCACCAACCTGTTCTGGGCCGAGCGCTACGGTCGACAGGTGGGTGTGCCCGACCTTTGGATCAAGCAGTGCGGCACCAGCCACACGGGCTCGTTCAAGGACCTTGGCATGACGGTGCTCGTCAGCAGCGTCAAGCAGATGATCGCCGACGGCAAGCCGATTCGCGCGGTCGCGTGCGCGTCCACGGGCGACACCTCGGCCGCCCTCGCCGCGTACGGAGCGGCGGCGGGGATTCCCGTGATCGTGCTTCTCCCCCGCGCAAAGGTAAGCGCCGCCCAGCTCGTGCAGCCGATCGCCAACGGAGCGATCGTGGCGAGCCTCGACACCGACTTCGACGGGTGCATGCGGGTGGTGCAGCGGCTCACTGAAGACCCCTCGATCTACCTCGCCAACTCGATGAACAGCCTGCGCGTCGAGGGCCAAAAAACGATCTCCATCGAGATGGTGCAGCAGTTCGACTGGGAGGTGCCCGACTGGGTGCTCGTGCCCGGCGGCAACCTCGGCAACGTCAGCGCGATCGCCAAGGGCTTCGAACAGATGTTCGACCTCGGGCTCATCAACAAGCGTCCGCGACTGGTGTGCTGCCAGGCGAAGCAAGCCAACCCGTTGTTCTTGGCCTATCAGCGCGCCAAGGCGGCAGGGCGTCCGCTGGCGATCGATGACTTCGAGCCGATCACCGCAGGCTCCACGCTCGCGTCCGCGATCCAGATCGGCAACCCCGTGAGCCTGCCGAAGGCCGTCGCCGCGCTGGGCAAGTTCGACGGCATCGTGGAGCAGGCCGATGAAGCGGAGCTGGCCAATGCCTGCGCCAAGGCCGATCGCACGGGTATGTTCAACTGCCCCCACACGGGGGTGGCGCTGGCGTGCTTTGAGAAGCTCGTCGCCGCAGGAACGATCCGCCGAGACGATCGGGTGATCGTCGTCTCCACCGCCCACGGGCTGAAGTTCACCGAGTTCAAGAGCCGCTATCACCAGCAAGCATTGGGCTTCGACACACCGATGGCCAACGCCCCCGTTGAGCTCGGACACGACCCGGATGACGTCGTGGCCGCTCTGCACCGCGTGCTGGACAAGCGACCGAGCTAAGGGCCGCCGTCGCTGACGAGGATGGCGGCGTCTCTAGAGCACATCTCATAACCCCCGCTGCCCAGGGACGCCGTCAGCGGCGACCCTGGCAAGGCGCCAATTCGCAGGCGTACCGGGCGTACTTCAAGAATTGGCAACGCGGCCAGGGTCGTCGGGGGCGGTGTCCTTGGGCGGCGGGGGTTATGAGATGTGCTCTAGTCGACGCCTTCGTCCATCGCGGGACTACCCGGCGCGTCGGCGTTGGCGGGGTCATCGTCGTCGGGATCGTCGCCTGGTTCGGGGAGATCGGTCTCCCAGTCGGGATCCCCCGAGCTCGCCAGCAGGCCGCTCAGTGCCCGCTGCGTCTCCCTCCCGGCCATCAACACCTCGATCTCGCCCAGGCACGGACCCGTGTCGCCGCGCTCGCGCAGGTCGAACACGATGGGCTCATCCTTCCAGACTTCGTAGTCGAGATCCGACAGGCGCCCGCGCTCATTCATGATCCGCAGGATGCGTCCGACCTTCACCATAAAGGAGTCGCTCGGCGTCCCCCGACAGTACTGCGCATGGCGGCGAACCGGGCTCGGCAACATGAGCGAGAGGTAGACCGCCTCGGGCGGCGTCAGCTCCGACGGATGCTTGCCAAAGTAGTGGTCGGCGGCGCGGCTCACCCCGTAGATCCCCGGGCCGAGCTCCACGATGTTGAGATAGATCTCCATGATCCGAGCCTTGGTGACCGCGGTCTCCACGTACCAGGTCAGGATCATCTCCTGGAGCTTCCGCGCGAGCGTGCGCTCGTGGCTGAGCAGCACGTTCTTCACCATCTGCATGGTGATCGTCGATGCCCCCAGACGGATCTTGCCCGCCTCCAGGTTGCGCTGAAGCGCCGTGCGGAACTGCGACGGAAGAAAGCCTCGGTGGCGCCAGAAGCCGCCGTCTTCGGTGGTGAGCACCGCCTGCACCATGTGCTCGGAGATCAGCGGCAGCGGCGTGAAGCCACTGGAGCCGGGATACAGATGCACCGAACGGAGCCGACCGTCGCGCATGGTGACTCGATGGGTAAAGCCTCCCGAGAGGCGCTCGGCGGCCGCCCGTGGGGGTCGTTTCTCTACGCTACAGCCCGCGATGCCAACTCCGCCATCGAGGCGCAGACCTTCGAGATCGGCATAGTCCACCTCGACATCCACATTGAGATCGAATTCGCCGCCAAGCTCGAACCCTTGCAAGCTCGGTACAAGCGCGGCGGGGATCGCTTGCAGGACCTGATCACACGGTGTCGGCTCGATCTCCGCGTGCATGCGATAGCGACGATCGCTCGGCTCGTCGGGATGCTCGACCTCGCCGTTCATCGCGAGTACGACTCCGCGGCGCTCGACTCGGGCATGGTGCACCACCACGCGAGGCTTGACGGGATCGACCTCGACGGCGAAATCGAGGTCGAAGCCCACGTCGCGGACCGTCTGCCGCGCCAGCGTTCGATGGGCAATGTTGAGGCCATCGAGCCTGACCTGGCCCTCCGCTCGGGCCAGACCCGAACCGAAGACCAGCGCGATCCGACCGCCGACCGTCGCGTGCTCCGACTGCACCAGCGGCAGCCGTGCGAGCAGCTCGGGCGCCTTGCCGAGCTCGAACGACTCCATCGAGACCTTCAGCTCGCCCTCCCCGAGATCGCGGCGGACTCGTCCGGCCACCGACCACAGACGCTCGGCGGCGTTGCCATCGTCCCGATCGGAGAGGCCGCCTTCGAGCGAGACGGTGATCTCCGACAACGCGGCGTCGGAGACCGTGATCGTGCCATCCACCCCCGCAACGGCAACCTGTGGGGTGACCGCGGTGCCCAGCCCAACGACCTCGACCGTCGTCGGAAAACGCAGCGCGCGACCGTTTTTGGTGGAGGCGAGCACAAGATCGGCCCGAACCTCCGCGGCGCGAACCGATCGCGTAGCCCCAGCGACAAGTCGCAGCTCCGACACGGACACGCCCACGTCCCCCGTCTTGGGATCCGCGTTGGCGGAGAGCGTGCCCACGACATGCTTGCGCGGAGTCTCGCGATCTCCCTCCCATAGGTCGAGCGCCAGATCGCGAACGGCGACTCTACGCGGCACGAGCTGTAGCCGAGCCTTCTTGTTCGGGTTCTGAGGTGGCTTGCGTCGACGAATCGCGTCGACGACTTCCTCGACCTGCTCGCGGGATCCCACCACCGCGCCACCGCGAACGCGAGCATCGAGCGGCACGGCGTAGCCCGACCACAGCGCGTCCTCATCGAAGAGCACCTCGACCTCGTCGATGCGCACCAGAGGATCGGTCGCCGAGCCCACGGTGATGTCGCGTACCCAGACCTTGGGCAGATCGATCTTCACTTCGCCGAGCGCGACGGGCTGACCGAGCAAGCGCTCGAGTCGGGTCGTGGCCGAGTCGAGCGCCTGTCGCTCGATCCATGGAGGCACGAGCCACCACGCGAGGCCCACCAGCACGAGAACCGTCACCAGCAGACCGACTGCGATCCGCAGCCACAGTCGGCGGCGAGGAGGCTTCGGAGCGGGCGAAGGGGCGATCATCGTGGACTCGGCACGCGGCGAGCGCGACCACCCTACGGCGCAGACGGGCGGCCGGCAAATCTTGCCAGAAACGAATCAAGCCCCAGCGATGATTCCATCGTGGGGCTCGGTGGGCCGAGAAGGCCGTACGGGGCGGTTTTGTCAGTCGCTATGCGCGCACTGGATCACGACAAAGAGCTTCCCCTTACGCGTCGTCTTCTTCTTGCCCTTCTCCGCAACAGAGTCCTCGACCTGGGTGCCACCGACGATCAGCACGCCGCCGTTGAGAGCGCTGTAGCCCGTGGACAAGATCGAGGTTCGACCGTCGCTGCCCGTGAAGTCTACGTGCAACTTGATGCGGGTATCGTCTTTACCCAACAAGCGAAGACCCAGGCGGTTCCCCGTACGCAACTTTACTTGCGTGTCTTTGTCGCTCTGGATCTTGAGTGCCTTCTTCTCGAGCAAGTAGAAGCTCTTGTAGGCCGCGAACTCATCTCCGCTGAGCTGAGCTTTAAGAAACTGGAGCTCTTTGGGAATGCCCCGCTCACCTTCTTTGGATGCCAGCACTGCATGCACATGGCAGTCCGCCTTCAGAACGGCGGGCGCTTCGGCTGGGGCCACCGCGGCCGAAGCCACGGAAGGTGCAACTACATTGACGTAACTTGCCACGAACGCCGCAGGGACGAGAGCCGCGGTGAGAGTGGAGGCAAGCAGCCTCGAACGATTGCGTGCGTGCGTCATAGCGAGCGCTCACTGTTGGTCGGCTCTTCGTCGTCGACGAAGAGCACCGTGACGGTTCCAGAGTTGGAGATGCTTCCCTGCCTACCCCCAAAGTCGATCTCGTGGATTTCCACTTCGCTACTTTCGGGGACGACCATGGGAGTGAACTCGGTTTCGGATTCCGGTGGTTTGGCGGGGGTGGGCGTGGCCTGCACGAGCCTGTCGGGTTGAGTGCGTTCACTCGCGCCCTCGGACGGTGCAGTCTTGGGAGCAACCGGCGTTTCGGCTGGCTGCTCGTCAACTGACGCGACCGACGGCGGATTATTCGACGCCCCGTCATCACCCATCGAGACAATGACCACGGTGACCGCAGCGGCCGCCGCAGCCGCGAACACGGGCACACGCACGGGCGCGAACGCAGCCCACATCCGGGTCCAGATCGATGCGCCGCGGTCGGCTTCCGCCTGTAGTCGCGCATCCCGTGCGATCGCACGGTCGATTTCATCCCAAACTTGTTCGAAGCGCGCCTCGGGCACCGCTTCGGCCTCCGCCGCAAGACTGGCGCGCACGGTGTCCCGCAGCCCAAAGAGCTGCTCGTGCTCACGCAGTAGATCTGCGTCCTGAGCCAGCGCTTGCGCGACCACTTGGGCGCGATCGTCGGACAGCTCGTCGTCAAAGTAGGCGTAGAGATCTTGCGGCGTCACGCCGTGACCGGACTCGGTACTCATGATGCTGCCTCCTGAGTCACGGAATCTCCGCCGTCGTCATCCGCCCCTGGGCTCGGCCGGTAGTCCAACCGATCGCCGAGGAGCTTTTGCATGTTGCGACGCGCGTGAAACAAACGACTCATGATGGTGCCCTTGGAACAGTTCATCGCCTTTGCCATCTCCGCATAGGACAAGCCCTGAAGCTCGCGCATGACGATGACGGCGCGGTGCTTTTCGCTGAGCTCTCCAAGGCTCTCTTGGACGGCGCTGAGAATCTCTTTGTTCTTGACCGCCGCAGAAGGGTCGCCAAGGGCGGCAACGACCGCGGATGCGGCCGGGGGCTCCTTGCTGCCGTCATGGCGCAAACGATCGTCGAACTCGACATCCCGCTTCCGCCGACCACGTCGAAGGTGGTCGATGCACAGGTTCGCGACGATCCGATAGAGCCAGGTGTAGAAGCTCGACTGCCCCTCGAAGTTCGGGAGGTAGCGGTGGACCTTGATGAAGGCCTCTTGCAGGACGTCGAGCGCATCTTCCTGGTTTCTCAGGAACCCGTAGGCGACCGAATACACTTTGCGCTCGTAGCGCTTGTATAGCGCCTGAAACGCACGCCGATCGCCCTCTTGGGCGGCTTTGACCAACTCGTGGTCGTCGGCATCGGTTGAAGCCACGTGCTCCTCGCTCTTGGACGGCGTGTTCGGGCGCCTATTCAGGCCCAGTTGAGGACCTGCGCGTCATGCGGTCCTGGTGGGGGCGGCAGAAATGCCGACAGCCCGACCCGAAGAAAAGGCTCTGCTGAGCGGGGTTTATACCTTCTAATCGATGCCCGTGTTTTTCGACCGCGCGATCGCGCCGACGGGTTCTCTCAAGCACATGAGATCATAAGATTTTATCGGCGGACCCGAACGCCCGCCCGACCCGCGGGCCGACCGAACGGGGCCTGCCGACCGCGGGCGACATCTCGCGGCCCCCACAAGGCTGAGCCCTACGCGACCCGAGACCCCACGAAGGGGTGACGAAGCCTCCACCGAGCGTTCATGACGCGACGGGACTGCGACATCGGCGCGACCCATCCAGGATCCCCTGCGTCTCGTGGGTCCGACGCGTGCACTTCGCGCCAGACGGTCTGCGCATCTCAACGATCCGCGCAGGCCGACAGCGCGTCGCGACACGAGACCGCCCGCGAACGAACCACGGACCGAACATCACCGCTGGCCAATCCACGGACCGACCGCCCCTTGAGTTGCGGGGAGTCGGGCGCGACGACGATGAACGCCCAGACAAGTTCGGACGAGCGCACGACTCCGCTCTGCGCCGTGGAAAAGTGGGTCCTCTTGCCCACAGTAATCCACATTGAAACTCTGCAATCTCGACCGAAGGTACGAACAAATTCGAGCGATCCCAACTGTTGCACCGAACATTTCATGCGGTGTCATACGTCACCGTCACGTCACGCAATAAACTTGCGAAGTCGCCCTCAGACGCACCTCACAGCGCATGACCTTGAACGATGATGGTCGTCACGATACGCCAGTCATCGCAGCGTTGACGACGACAGTCTTTGGTCGATCGCGCGACACTGCACACTAAGAACCCGGAACAAAGTAGCGACTTTACCCCCAAAGAGATCGACCTACTATGCGTACATCCTTCATCCCCACCACCGCCCTCACCCTTTGTGTAGCCCTCGGCGCCTGCACCACTGGAGTGGACGACGAATTTGCTACTGAGGAGCGAGCCGGCTCCTATCCAGCGCCGCCCGCCGAGCACACCGCAGACGCATTTGGCATGCTCCGTGTGGCCAATGAGCTGACCTTCGAGCAGCTCGACGACGACGTCCCGCTCGACATCCGAGCCGCCAACAGCATCACCGAGCATCGCGCTGGAGCCGACGAGCTCATCGGCACCGCAGACGACCTCTACGTCGCCAGTATCGCCGATCTCGATGGGCTGTACTGGCTCGGCCCTGCGATGATGTGGCGGATCTACAACTACGCGGTGCTCGAGGGATTCGTGCCCGCGTCGGTGCCCCCCGCAAGCTGTGAGACGGAGCTCGAAGACTCGGTCGAAGCCTGCCTGCTCTTTATCGAGGAAGCGGCTGCCCCCGCCACGGGCAGCGGTTTCGGTGTCGCTCCGTTCAAGGACGACATCGCGGCCTCGTGCCTCGAAGCCAACGACCCGACCTACCCCTCGGCCGACTTCTTCGTCGCCGAAGGCGTCACGGGCTACGACGATCCAACGCTCGGATACCACGACCTGCTGTGTGACGGAGCGGCCGCTCCAGTGTGTGCGATCGGTGTCGCGGGCATCGGAACGCGCAGCATGCCGCAGTGCGAAGCTCTCTTCGACGTCGCCCCCGCGCTCACGGACTTCGCGAGCGACCCGGCCGATGCCGCCGCGTGGGGCACGACCATTGCCGCACTCGAGAGCGCCTGTGGCGAGACCTGCGGCTACACGCTGCGTGTGCTCGAGTACGCCCCGGGCATGGCCCCCACCCTCCTGGGCGACGTGATGGCCGAGGTCACCACCAACTCCACGCTCGGCTACACGTGGCCGTGGCTGTCGCGCGAGACAGACGACACACTGCCGAGCATCGCCGTGGGCGCGCAGTCGCTCCTCAGCGATGTGATCGACGACTTGGGCCTGACGGGCGAACCGTTCCAGGTAGCGTCCGCCTACGAAGAAGTCCCCTGCCCCAACTGCCACATCTTCCACGAGTCCTTCGCGTTGATGTTCCGTGGCACGCGGCAAGTCGTAGTGCTCGACGTCGACACCTTCTGGGACTCCTAGAAGCGACGCGAATGTCCCTCAGCCGTCGACCACGTCGACGGCTGAGTCCTTTGATGCCCCCTACTTCATGCGACCGACCATCTTCGCGATGATCGATTGATACGTGGTCGGCAAGCTGCGCTGCACCGCATCGATGGCGTAGGCATCGGGACCGATCAGCACGCGCTTCTTGTTGCTGGCAACGCCACGCAAGATCGTGTCCGCCGCCTGCTCAGGCGTGGTGCGGGCCATCTTCTCAAATGCAGCTGCGGCCTTCTCCGGGTTGGCCTTGCCCGCGATCGGGTCGTCCCCAATCCGCCGCGCAGCCCGTGCGATGTTGGTCTTGATCCCGCCCGGGTGCACGGTCGTGCAGCCGATGTGGCTGCGCTTGCCATCGAGCTCCTGGCGCAGCGCTTCGGTGAAGCCCCGCACGGCAAACTTGCTGGCGTTGTAGGCACTTTGCTGCGGCACCGCGATGATCCCAAACACGCTGGAGATGTTGACGATGTGCCCGGCTTCGGCCTGCTGAAGGTACGGCAGGAAGGCCTTGGTGCCGTACACCACGCCCCAGAAGTTGATGCCCATCAGCCACTCGAAGTCCTCGATGGAGGTCTCCGCAACCGTGCCGACGACCGTGACGCCCGCGTTGTTGATCACCAGATTGACGCCACCGAACAGCTCGGCCACCGCGTCGGCGTAGGCGAACACGGCATGACGATCGGCGACATCGAGAGGTCGGGCATCCACCTCGGCGCCAATGCTCGCGACGCGAGCCCGCGTCTGTTCGAGCCCTTCTGCGTTGACATCACTGATCGCGAGGCGAGCCCCCTTCTCGGCCAGGCGAACGGCGAGAGCCCGCCCGATTCCCGAGGCGGCTCCCGTGATCACGGCGACTCGATTCTGTAGCTGTTTCATCAGATGATCTCTTGTTTGGCGACACGCGAAGGTGTGGTTTGCGTCTATAGTCGACGCGATGAGCCTGCTGCAACGGCTACAGATCGGCCTCGGGCGCGCCTACGTGCTGGGCACAGCGGTATGGGGAATGCGCAAGGTTGGCGCGAAGCTGGCCAAGGTTACCTCCGCGGGTGGACTGCGCTTCATGTACATGCGGGTCGGACGGCCCCGCCGAGGCACCATCGTTTGGCTGCACGGCTTTGCGGACCATCCCGTCACGTTCTTGGCCACGGCCACCGCTCTGGCCCGCGACTACGAGGTCATCGCGCCCGCGATGCCTGGCTTCGCGGGTCCCCGACCCCGCGGCGCAACGTACTCCCTCGAAGCGTATGTGGAGTGGCTGCATGACTTTCTGTGCGCGATGAAGCTCGAGCGGGTTCATCTGGCGGGCAACTCGCTGGGCGGCGCGACGGCGCTTGGCCTCGCACTGCACGATCCGCAGCGCTTCATGAGCCTGACGTTGGTGGACAACGCTGGGGTACATCGCGACGCCGTGCCCTCGCTCGTCCACGAGATCATCGAGGGCAAGATCATCTTTGAGATCCGCACGAGACAGGACTACGAGAGCTTCATCGAGCGGGTGTACGACCACGCGCCTCCGCTGCCTGGGGTTGCTCAGGCGTTTCTGTTCGACGAGATGCGCAAGCGAGCGTCGTGGTACCGCAAGCTCATCCTCGACATTCAGGGCGACGCCAAGGATGTGACGGAGAAGAATCCACGATGGCTGCACCATCGGCTGCCGCAGGTGACCACGCCGACGCAGGTGATCTGGGGAGAGAAAGACTCGTTCTTTCCGCTGCCGCTGGGACACTACACGGCCGCAAACATCCCAGGGGCGGAGCTGTGCGTGCTGCCCGACACGGGCCATTGCCCGCACGCGGAGCGACCCCGCGCGATGGCGGAGAAGCTCGCTGCGTTTGCGCAGAAGCATGGCGCGTAGCCTACCTACGGCGACGACACCGAGCGCGCGGCGCTTGGCTGCGCGACGGCTGGCGGTCGATAGAACTTCATGGTGCCGTCGTCGACGGGTGCACGACGCAACGCCATCAAGTCGAGCGCGTAGTTTTGGTGCACCTTCCACGGCGCGATCGACCCTTGCGAGGGAAACTTGTCGAGGTTGCGGCGCACGTATCCCGAGGTGAAGTCGAGCAACGGCTCGGGCGTGACGCTGGGGTCGGTCTTCCGCGGGCAGCAATACGCGTAGCCGTGCTTGTCCATATGGTTGAGCAAGCGACACACGTACTCACAGGTGAGGTCGGCCTTGAGGGTCCACGAGGCGTTCGTGTAGCCGATAGAGAGCGCCAGGTTGGGGACATCACTGCACATCATGGCCTTGTAGGCCATGGTGTCGGCGAGCTTGAGCGGCTCGCCATCGACCTCGACGGCCATGCCCCCGAGGAACTGGAGCTTGAGGCCCGTCGCGGTCACGATGAGATCGGCATCGAGGTGCTCACCGCTCCGAAGCTCAATGCCCGTGGGGGTGAAGCGCTCGATATGGTCGGTCGTAATCGACGCGCGACCGGACCGAATCGCGCGAAAGAAGTCGCCATCGGGCGCGAGGCATAGCCGCTGGTCCCAGGGGTTGTAGTTCGGCGTGAAGTGGGTCTCGACGTCGAAATCTTCGCCCAGCTTCTTGCGGACCTGGCCGACAAAGAACTTCTTGGCGCGCTCGGGATACTTGCGACAAAACCAATAGGTCGAGATCGCAAACGCGACGTTTTTCCAGCGGGTGATGCCGTACGCCGCACGCTCAGGCACCCGCTCCCGCAGCCAGTTGGCGATCTTGTCCTCGCCAGGAGCCGAGACGATGTAGCTCGGCGATCGCTGGAGCATGACCACGTGGGCGGCCGTGTGCGCCAGGTTGGGCACGAGCGTGACCGCGGTCGCGCCGCTTCCGATCACGACGACACGCTTGTCCACGTAGTCGATGTCGTCGGTCCAGTGTTGGGGATGGACGATGCGGCCCTTGAACGTCTCGCTGCCCTCAAACGCGGGCGTGTGCCCCTCGTCGTAGTTGTAGTAGCCCGCGCACATGAACAAGAAGTTGCACGTGATGGCGACCTCTTCGCCCGTGGCTTCGTTCGTCGAGAGCACCGTCCACCTTGCATCGCGGGTGGACCATGACGCCTTGACCACCGCGTGCCGATAGCGAATATGCGACTCGATGTCGTACTCCTCCGCGGCCTCTTGCAGGTACGTGAGGATCGAGTCGCCATCGGCGATCGCCTTCGGGCTCGTCCACGGTCGGAACGAATAGCCGAGCGTGTACATATCCGAGTCGGAGCGGATCCCGGGATAACGAAACAGGTCCCACGTCCCCCCCAAGGCCTCGCGGCGCTCGAGGATCGCGTACGACTTGCTCGGGCAGCGGGACTGTAAGTGGTACGCGGCACCGATCCCCGAAATCCCGGCACCTACGATAAGAACGTCGAAATGTTCGTGGGTCATCGCGCTTCCACTTCCTGTACCCGGGGGTCCTGCGCAAGTCGCCGCTTCCACGTGTCGACGAGCTCGGAGTCGTCGATATCCCACGGATGAAAGTCGCGCCGAAGCAGCGCCAGGTATTGCGGCAAGACGCCGAGGATAAGGCCACGGGGGCCCCACAAAAACCGCAGAGTCTCCCGCACTTCGCGGAGGCGGGGGCGGTGACCGAGCCGACGCAACATCTTCGCCTGGGCGACGCCGATGTTGAGCGGAAACAGGATCGCCTGCATCACCAAGCGCCGTCGCAGCCGACTGCGCTCACCAACGCAGGACTCATAGACGTCGAAGGCCACGGCCTTGTGCTCGATCTCCTCGATGGCGTGCCAGAAGATCAAGGTGCGGAGCGAGGCCGGGAGTGAGTCGAACCGCTCGGGCTGCGTGAGCGCGAAGTGGGCCATCGTCGCCGTGACGTGCTCCATCACGACGGTGACCGCGAGCCGCTCTGGATGCGACCGCGTCTTCTCCCACTTGCGAAGCTGGGTCTCGAGAAACTCCGAGACCTTGCTCGCGCCAAATCCGAGGCGATCGAACAGCTCGTTGACGCGTCGGTGCTGCAACGCATGATGCCCCTCCTGCGTCGCGAACAGCTTGACCTGCGCGAGGAGTTCTTCGTCGACGACGGGATCGAGGTGGTCGAGGTAGTTGCGAACCGACTTGATGAACTCGCGCTCTCCAGGCGGGAAGACCCCCGACAGCGCGACCAGGAGCGTGGTGAGGATCGCGTTGTCTTCGAAGAAGAAACCCGGCCCCACATCTTCGAACGCGGTGTCCATGCGACGGGGCACGATGGGGACGGAGGGCGCAGCGGCGGATACGGGTGAGGTCGAGAGCGGCATCGCTATTTACAATCTTGTATATAGTAAGCTCCAATGGTACGGGTCAAGTGGCGATGGTGGGCCGCACGCGAAGGACCGTTGAAGAGGCGCGCACGGCTATCTTGGACGCCGCCGACAGCGTGTTGCTGGAGGTGGGCCCGGCCGGCCTTCGCGTGGCGGCCGTCGCCAAACGGGCGGGTATGGCGCACCCGAACGTGCTCCATCACTTCGGCAGCCGCGAAGGTCTGCTCAAGGCGATGACGGCGCGCACGCTCCAGCGCTCCACCGATCGCGTCGTCCGTGCGATCGCGGCCTCGGTCGGGGCCGGCCCGAACGAGCGGGCCGATGCGCTCGCCCGCGTGCTGCATGCGGTCTACGAGGGCGACCAGGGTCGCCTGATGGCGTGGCTGGTGCTCAGCGGACGCGCCGACGAAGCCGATCGCCCCGACCTCGAGCCGCTGGTCGCCATCGCCCACACCTGGAGAACCGCCGATGTCGGCCCCGCGGATATCAACGACACGCGTCGGCTGATCCTACTGAGCGCGTTGGCGCTGCTCGGCGACTCGATCGCGGGGGAAGGCCTCGTAGAAGGACTGCGGCTCGGCCACGGCGACGCGGGGCGGCGCGAGTTTCGGGCGTGGCTGGCTCGGTTCTTGTTGGGGCAGATCGAGGGCGGCTCGACGTAGGCCGCCACGGCCCTCGTAGCGGTGTCCTCGGGTAGCGCTGGTTTTCGAGATCGGCTCGTGGCGTGGGGGCACGCAGCAGGGCGCTGGGGTATACCTTCGAGGTGCCCCGTGCTCCCTGCCGCTCGGTAGCTTGGTCGTCGAAGGAACGCGCCGCTGCGGCCGCCGCCTCGGGGTGTCCGCAATGAGTGAGCCGCGGCAGACCGCGACACTGCGCGCCATCCTGCGCCAGGCCAGAGGTGCGGCGCGTCGGAAACTCATCGTGCGCGTGCTGCTGGACCTCACCGTCTGCGCCCTCGCGATCACGACCATCGCCGCGCTGATCGCTGGCTTCACATTGCGCGGCGACTGGGCGACGACGGGATGGATCGCCGCGCTGTCCCTGGCGGCGGTGGTCGTGTTGATCGTCGGCTGGAGGCACGGGCGACAGCGCTTCGGCACCGACCTCGTCACGGCCCGATCGATCGCGGCCTACCACGCGCCCCTTGGCGACACGGCGAGTCCGACCCGCGCCCGCGAGCACCGCTGGCTTCGCCACGAGCTGCTCGGGGCCATCGAGCTTGCGGAGCGCGTGGCCCAGGGCACCGAGCAACAGCACGAGGGCTCGCCGCGACTGGCCGCCGAGTACGTCGCGGACGTCGCCCACCGTCTCTGCGCCCACGACATCGACCCGCGCCGAGGCCTCCCGGGTCCTCGCTGGCGGCCTCGCGTGGTGACGGCCTGCATCGTCGGCCTCGGGGTCTTCGCAGCCACCGCGGGTCCGCTGGTCGACGGCTTTGGGGTGTTGGTCGCGGGCGTGGATGCCCGACCGCCCGCACCACCCGAGCCGGTCTGGTCGGCCCTGCGTCTTCAGCTCGAGTACCCCGAGCACACGGGCCGACCGACCCGCGATGTGCCCAACCCCAGCGGCGCGCTGCGAGTGCCCGCGGGCACGGTCGTGCACGTGACGATGGACGGGCTACAGCCGGCCGAGGCCGCGCGCATCGTGATCAACTACGACGCCGCGGAGCTCTCGGCCCCGCCCGCTCCGCAGGTGGTCGCGCTCGATCGCGGCGATGAAGCAGGCCTCTCGTGGACGGGCGCGTTCACGGCACGGGCCACGGGAACCTGGACGCTCGTGTTGCTCGACGATGGTGACGACGACGTCGAAGACTCGGGGCGCCGCTCCGCCGCGCTCGCGCTGCAAGAGGAACCCGACCGCCCTCCCGAGGTCGAGCTGCTGCCGCTGCCGCAGAGCCAGCGCGAGGTGCGGGAGACCGACCGGGTTGATGTCCGCATGCTGGCCCGCGACGACTTTGGCCTGCGCTCGGCAACCCTCGTCTACCAGCTTCCCGACGGCGAAGCGCATCGGCTGCCGATAAGCGGCCCCCCCGACGAGCGTCGCTGGCGGAAGCGCTACGACTGGGACATCTCGCAGATTCCGATCACGGAGCGCAGCGAGGTCCTCTATTGGATCGAGGTCCGCGACAACGATCCCGGCCTCGGGCTCGCCGCCCTGCCCGACCCCCCAGGGAAGCTCAGCCGCTCGGCAACCCAGCGACTGCTCGTGCGCGACGATGAGGCGGAGCACGCGACGAATATCGTGCGGCTCCGCGACATTCGTGACCTCGCCGTCGATCTCCTCGCCGCGCGCATGACCACCCGCGCGTTTGTGCGGGCGCCCGCCCGCGCGGCAGCCCCCGCGTCGCCCACCACGGGTGCGGCCGCCCTGCCCCCCGTCGCCGTGCGAGCGGCCCTGTCGCGCGACCTCTTGCACCGCGGAGGACAGCTCCTGGCGCGCTTGGCCGAGGCGATCGATGCCCTGTCCGTGGACGCGCTCGCGCGGGAGCGCGACGTCGGCACGCTCACCGCGATCCACCGACGACTGTCGGCGCTGCACAAGGCCGAGCTCGAGCAGCACACGGCCATGCCGCCCAACTCCGAGCTGCGCACGCCCGACGAGGCCACGGCCACGCTCGCGTTGTTGCAAGCCCACAACGACGAGGAGATCGGGCAGCTCGAAGACGAGATCATTCGGCTCGACGACCTTGTCGACGGCCAGATCATCGAGCGCCTCGAAGGCCTGGTCGCCCGCCTCGAGGCGACGCAGCGCAAGCTGGTCGAGCTCCTCGAGCAGCTCAAGGCGGGCGACGAATCGGTCCGCCCGCAGATCGAGCAGCTCGAGCAGCGACGTCGCGAAGACCTACGCCGAATCTCCGAGGCGCGCGCGATGCTTCGCAAGGAGGTCGAGCAGGAGTTCATGAACCTCGATGCGTTCTCGGTGCTGGAGCGCATGAAGCAGCAGGAGCAGCTGTCGGAGCTGCTTCGCCGCGGTGACCTCGAGCAGGCCCTCCAGCAAGCCCGGGAGCAGCTCGGCGAGGTCCAGGGCCTGCGCGACGATGTGCAGGAGCGTCTCGGCGACGAGCAGGAACGCCCCGAGCTTTCGGAGGAAGAGCGGGCGCGAATGAAGCTGCTGCGCGAGCTTTCGAGGCTGCAAGACGAGCAGACCAACCTGCGCAGCCAGACCCGCAAGCTGCACGAGAGCTGGCGCGAAGAAGTGAAGGATCAGGCGGCCGCGGAGGCGAACCGCGAGCGAGCGCAGCGAGAGGCCGAAGAGCTCGGCAAGGCACTCGACGAGGTCAACGATGCTCGTCTCGGCCGAGAGGCACGGGGCGGGCTCGACGACGCCAAAGAGGCGCTCGAGCGGCTGCGCAAGCTCAGCGAGAGCGAAGAAGCGTCTGCGCTGGATCTGGCCGAGATGGCGCAGCAGGCCGCGCGGGCGCTCGAGCAGGCGGCCGCGGGTGCCGAGGCGGGCGAGCGCGAAGGCAAGCAGGTTCGCAGGGCGCGAGACAAGGCCGCGCGACTCCGTACGCAGCTCGAGGAAGAGCTCACCGCGCCAGGGGAAGTGCTCTCACCTCCGCAGCTCAAGGGATTGCAAGAGCTCGAGGAGCGCCAGGCGGGGCTGCGCAAGCAAGCCCGCGAGCTGCTCGACAACCCGATAGCGGAGCAGCTTCCCGCGCCCGGTCGCAAGGCGATGCGCCGCGCCGATCGTGGCATGGAGCGCGGTACCGACGGGCTCGGGCAACAACAACCCGGGCAGGCGGTCGACCCCCAATCTCAAGCGTGGCAGGGCCTGCAAGATGCGATCGACAGCCTGCGCCAGGGCTCGCCCCCTCCCCCGCCGACGGCCAGCGGTGATGCATCGACCGAGGCGGAACGCGACCGATCACTGCGCGATGCCTTGATGGAAGCGATGCGAGAAGACGCGCCCACGGGCTACGACGAGCCCGTACAGCGGTACTACGAGGAGCTCTTGCGATGACCTTTCCCGTGCTGCGGCCGTCCGCCATTTTCCGTACGTTGGGGCTGGGGCTACTGCTGCTGGGCGTGATGCCCGGGCCGCAGGCCATCGCCGACGAGAGCGACCCACGCCTGGCCGAGGCCGAGTCGGCCCTGGCCGCGTGGAACCTGCCCGCGGCCCAGGCCGCAATCGATGACGCCGATCCGGGCCCGGCCCGCGATGTGAAGCAAGGCGTGCTCCATGTGTTTGCGGGTCGCTACGCCGAGGCGGAGACCCTCCTCGCGGCGGCCATCGCTTCGGGCGAGCTGACCGAGGGTGGCGACGCCGACGAGGAGGCGCGCCACTACCTCGTGCTCGCCCGCGGCTCGCAGCGCGCCCTCGAGGGCAACGTCGTGGTGGAGAGCGCCGATGGCCACGTGGTCGCCGTGTTCGCCGACGAAAAAGATGCCGTCATCGCACCGTATCTGTTCGACGCGATGGCGCAGGCCCGAGAGGCACTCGGCGACGACCTCGGGGTGCGGCCCGACCACCCCGTGCGCTTCGAGTTTCTCGACGACCCTCTCGATCTGGCGATGGTCACCCCGCTGAGCGCCGAGAACATCCGCACCACGGGAACCGTGGGGGTCACCAAGTACCGCCGCATCATGATGATCACGCCGCGCGTGATGGTCTACGGCTACGACTGGATCGACACGGCCGTGCACGAGTACGTGCACTATCTGCTCACGCTGCGCACCAACAACCAGGCACCCGTGTGGCTGCAAGAGGGGCTCGCCAAGCTGCTCGAGGCACGCTGGCGGCTCGCCGAGCCACCTCCCCTCGCGCCCACCGTCGCCTATCACCTGCACCAAGCGATCGTCACCGACAACCTCGTCACGCTCGACGAGATGTATCCGTCGGTGGCCATGCTGCCGAGCCAGGAGCGGGCCGCGCTCGCGTACGCGGAAGTCGAGACGATGCTCAACCTTGTGCGGGAGCGACGAGGCGCCGCGGGCATCAAGATCCTCCTCGATCGCGTCACCGCAGGCGACGACGCCAAGGACGCGCTGGCCAACGCGTGGGGGGACGACTTCGAAGCGTTCATGACCGAGTGGAAGAGCGTGATGCGCCGCCGCACCGCCAAGGGGAAAAAAGAAGGACCCGTGCGCGGGCCCGAGTTCAAAGAGGGTGAAGAAGACGAAGCCAACGAGCTCGGCGATGTCTTCTCGCACCTCGGCGGCGGCGAGGCTCGACAGCACGCCCGGCTCGGGGGCCTGTTGCAGAGCCGCGGACACGGAAGCGCGGCCGCGATGCAGTACGAGCGGGCGCGGGCGGCCGACAAGCGAGCGCATGACGATCCCGTGCTTTCGCGACGTCTTGGGCGGCTCTATGTGGAACTCGAGCGGTGGGCCGACGCCGTGCCGCTGCTCGATCGCGCCGCGGAGGCGGAGCCGGGCGACCCCAACATCGCGGCGGCCCAAGGCCGGGCGAGGCTACGCAGCGGTGATATCGATCACTCCCGCGAAGCGCTCATGCGGGCCATTCGGGTCAATCCCTTCATCCCGACGCTGCATTGCGACCTCGCGGTGCTGACCGACGACGAGGAGCGACGCGCCCACGAGAGCGCGCTGTGCAAAGAATGAGCCGCTGGCACCGCGCTTAATTTGCGGGCCGACACAGAGTCGAAACCGCCACGCACCCACCATGCTTCCGCGGTTTCGACCGCGCGGTCAGGTTGACCAGGGATGGGCCCTGCGCCCTACACTTAGGCCCCTGGCCCCACGATGACCCGTAGACAAACCGCGTCCCTGTCCGCCACGCTCCGCAGCCGCGGCGAAGCGCACTCCCGCTTCGGCGGCGTTGGGAACGCCCAGATGGTCCCAGTCGTGACAGCGGTAGCAATAGTAGAGGACTAGCGACCGTGGTTACGCACCGCCGCAAGGGGCCGGACCCTCTCCTCGAGGGGCGCTCGGTATTGGTCGTCGATGACCACGACGCTCATCGCACGCTGCTGACCAACTACCTCGGCGGTCTCGGGTGTCGATGCGAGGGCGCCAGCGGAGGCAACGAAGCACTCCAGAAGATGGCGGCCACGCCGTTCGACCTGGTGCTGCTCGACTTGCGCATGGATGACCTCGACGGGATGGAGGTCCTCAAGCGAGCCCGCGCACGCGGCATCGCGGCCAACTGCATCATGATGTCGGCCGAGGGCACCATCTCTCATGCGGTCGACGCGATTCGGCTGGGTGCGACCGACTTCCTCATCAAGCCGTTCGAACTCGACCAGCTCCTCACCACGACCCAGCGCGTGCTGGGCAACATCAGCCCAGGCGAAGGGCCGCGACAAAACCCCCGCCTGAGCTGGCGGGACAAGCACGCGCCCTACCTTGTGGGTGAGCACCCGGCTCTTCAGGAGGTGTTCCTCATCATCGAGCGCGTCGCCCACTCCGATTCCACGGTGTTGGTCTTCGGCGAGAGCGGCACGGGCAAGGAGCTTGTCGCGCGGGCTCTGCACTCGAGCTCAGGGCGCAAGAAGAAGCCGTTTGTGCCCGTCAACTGCGGGGCGATTCCCGAGGCCCTCATCGAGAGCGAGTTGTTCGGCCACGCCAAAGGGGCGTTCTCGGGCGCCATCTCCGATCGCGAGGGTCGGTTCGCGGCGGCCGACGGCGGCACCCTGTTCCTCGACGAGATCGGCGAGATGGCGCTGGCCGTGCAGGTGAAGTTCCTGCGCGTGCTGCAAGAGCAAGAGTACGTGCCCGTCGGCGAGACACGGCCGCGCAAGTGTGACGTCCGAATCGTCGCCGCCACCAACAAAGACCTCGAACGGATGACCCGCGAGCGAGGGTTTCGCGAAGACCTGTTTTATCGGCTCAACCTGATTCAGATCGCCCTGCCGCCGCTGCGCAAGCGCATCGAGGACGTGCCCATCCTGGCCACGCATTTCTTGGCGCAGCTGGCCGAGCGGCAAAAGACCAACCCCGCGACCCTCTCCCCCGCCGCGCTGGACGCGATGCTGAACTACGACTGGCCGGGCAACGTTCGCGAGCTCCAAAACGCCACGGAGCGGATGACTCTGCTGCACCAGGGCGGCGGCATGCTGGACGTGCAGGATCTTCCGCCCAACGTCAGGCGCCCGCATCCTGCCGTCGCGGTGCAGCCGATCGCGGCGACCCCCGAGCCCGCCCAGCGACCGCCACTTTCCAGCCCGGCTCCCAGCACCCCACCCCCCGCAGCCGCTCCTGCTCCGCCTCCACCCGATCCTCCTGCGCCCGAGGCGGCCGCACCCGCCACGCCCCCCGTTGTCGCGGCACTCGAGTCTCGACCGAGTGCGCTATCGCCTGAGGATTTCGTCCTGCCCGAAGAAGGTCTCGACCTGCGCAAGGCCGTGCAGGCATTTGAGATGAACATCATCGATCAGGCCCTCGTGCGAACGGGCGGCAACAAGAACCAAGCGTCGATGCTGCTCGGGATGAACCGCACCACACTCGTAGAGAAGCTGCGCAAACGCCAGCAGCGCTAGTCAGGACACAAGAGGGCGAGTCTATGGCGGCCCCCCGTAGGAGGCCGCCCGCTCAACCTTCCGCGACTTTTCGGCGATACCAACGCTGGCCCGCGTGGGCGACCGCCTTGGCGAGCTTCTTCCACTCGAGGCCCAGTGCCTCCCGCTCAAGCTCGCTCTCCTTGAAGACATCGCGGCCGAGCCACTTGAGAAAGTCACCCATGCGACGCATCTCAAACCGCCCGTCGCAGGCCTCGGTCGCCCCCTGCTCCAGCCGGGCCGGGGTCACGAACTGCTCAACGAACGCGGCCAGGCTTCCCGCGAGCTGCGGGTCGACCTGGACGGCCTTGGGCTGGCGATTGACCCGATGCTTCTCGCCCTTGGCCTTGAACATGAGCGGTGCGTACAGATCTCGATCCGCACCGCCACGCTCGTCGAGCTGCACGGGGTCCACGGGGTAGAGCACCACGCCTTCGCCTACCCCTTCGACGCCAAACTGATCACGTACCCAAGGGTCGACCGCCTCCACGACCGCGACCATTTCGTTGATCTCCGCGGCCCCTCTTTGCAGCCCGGACTCATCGTGAAAATCGAGCACCACGGGCTCGCCATGCCACGGCAAGACGCGGACGTCGGGGTGCTCGGGCAACATCGCGGCGATCGTCTCGGGCTCGAACACGATCCGTGCCGTGTCTTGCGAGGGGTCGCCCAGCACGATCGCAAACACAGCGAAGATCTTTCGATCGATCTGGCTCACCGCCACGCGCTTCTGAATGCCCGGGCCACACCACTCGCCGTAGACGATGGCCGAACCCAGTCGCTCGTGCAGGGAACCAAAGTACTGCGGCGACTCATGCACCCACGCGGCGAAGCCGTAGTTGTCGCTTTGGGGCGTAAGCAGCCGGGTGCGGCTCTGCGCTACGAATTGCCCGCCCGGCAGCACATGCACGGCCGCGTTGGTGCCGTCGAGCTTCACCTTGGCGCGGTACGTGACGCGCGGCAGCACGATCTGCTCGGCATCCAGTCGAGCTTGTGCGCGAATCGTCCGCCGAACGTGGGGTAGGCCTTCGATGCTCGTCCACTTGACGACATGGGTCCCCGCGGGGATCAGTGGATCTTGGGTCTCGTCTTCTTCGGCGGACGTGCCGTAGCGGCTACCCAGATCGGTACCGACCGCATCCTGCACTCGGCCCAGGATCATGCCGAACGAGTCGATCCCACGCAGGCGTGCCTTTCGAATCGTCGTTCCATCGTCGAGTACAGCACCCACTCGGGCCACCGCCACGACGTCGCCCACGTCGAACGGTTCTGCCATGTTGGCGACGACGACAAGTCGCGCAACCGCAGGCGTCGATAGGCTCACCACCCGCAGCGCATCTGCGTCGGGGTGCCTATCGATCTGACTTACTTGCATTGCAATGATGGACATCGCGTCCCTCGTTTCACTCACAGGCGCCGCTCGGCGCCAGACCACAAAAAAAGCCACCGGGTTTCCCTGGTGGCTCCAAACGCTTGAAGAATGCCGAATTCGGGCATTTCAGGCGGGTGGAGCCTTCCACAAGGACAGGGATCCGAGACGACGGAACCCAACGCATTGCGCTGAGTAGTCGCTGGAGCCAGCCAAGGTTGTCGGTTGCCGTTTCATCTCGATCGAGATTCCTAGCTCGTGCCCATAGCAAGGCGAAGCCGACTCTGTCAAAGACAAAGCGACATGCGGGCGCGAGTGAGCGGCTTACTCTTCGAGAACCCAGGCGCGACCGTCGGCGTAGATCCACACATGCTTGTGGGCGTCGAGCCAGCGCGCCACGTGGAGCGAAGGCGCCGCGCCAAGCAAGCAGCGTCGCGCGCCCGCCAGTGTGCGGGCCCGCGTCTCCACAATCACGCACGAGCCTTCCTCTAGCCGCCGCAGCAACCATGGCAGACACGCGCCCGGGTCTTCGAGGCGCACGAGGTAGGCCTCGCCCAGTGGAACCTCTTCGAGCGGTCGACCGAGCAGCTCCTCGATGTTCTCGCTCTCGATCACGGTGTGGGACCCGGAGTAGCGCTTGAGCAAGCGGGTGCCCGCGCCGATTCCTTGCAGGTGCACCACGGTGCCCGCATTGAGGGCAACGACATGCAGCGACAGGGTGTCGTCGCCGCGGGGCTCCGAGCTCTCGGGCTCAGGGGTGATGCGGGGAGCGGTGGTTTCGTTGTCGTCGAGCACGCTCGGGACATCCGTCGTCGGTGCAGTGCGGCCCACCAACGCAAAGTCGATGACCCCGCTGTCGTCGGCCTCGGCGCCATGCCCGAGCGGTGGTAGCGACAGCTCGTCGGAGTCGATGTCGGGCTCCACGCGGCGGACCTGGGCCATCGTGGACGCGAGCGTCGGATCTTCGAGCGACCCCGTGGGCACGCGCTCGACCTCACTGGTGACCACAGCGGCCTCGTCCCCGGTCACGGCGCCGACATCCCAGCGGGTCTCCCCTGGGCCGGCCTGCCGCAACACCGACGACGACCGCGGAATTTCCGAGCTACGCTCGTACTCGAACGGCTCGAGCGGCGGAAGGTCGAGCGGCGCTCCGTACTCTTGGGGGGTGTCGCCTTCGCGAATGCGTCCGCGAATCACAACCCCGTCGGTGCTGGTCTCGGCGACAAACGTCCACTCTGCAAAGCCCGGCACATGAAACTCGACCACGCTTGCGACCGCGAGGTCCGCCTGCTGCTCGGGCGCGAGCACTTGGCTGAGCGCCTCAGAGATTTCCCCCTCACCGAGCGCCTCCCCCAACACGAGCACACCCTGCTCGCCGTGAAACGTGACGGGCTCACCCGGCTCAATCGCGATCTCAACAACGGCGTGGCGCTGCGCTTCGTGCAGCACCTGGGGCAATGAGAGCATCCACGGACACAATAACAAAACCGCATTCCGCTCGTTGGACGTTGCCCAGACAAAGCCCGCGCGGGCGACCACAGGCCCGGATCGCGGTGCTGCTCATGGGTTCCCCATCGTCGCAAAATTGCCCATTTGGGGACGTCGGCCCCGGGCGGGCGGGGCCGCTCGGTGGCGGATCCCCCCATCGATACGGTATCCCGACAGCGGAAGCACGATGCTAACGAGCGCGGATCCGCTGGCCTTCGCGCTGGCACTCGACATCCCTCGGTGGGCCCTAGAGGTCGCCTTCGCCATCTACGTGGTGATCGTGACCGGCTTCGTCGTGCTCGAGCGCCGCCGCCCGACCGCTACGCTGGCGCTGATCCTCTCGCTGATTTTCGTCCCCGTGATCGGAATGGCGGTCTACCTGCTGTTCATCCGTCGAGTCCGGAGTCGTCAGCGTCGCCGGGAGCGACGGCCGATCAACCCCGTGGACGACACGCGGCACATCGCGTCGCTGGAGTCGCTGCCCGAGGGCCTGAGCGCGCCCGCCCAAGGGCTTGTACGCCTCGGGCAGAAGAGTGTTGCGGCGCCGCTGCGACGCGCGGCCCAGGTGCGGCTGTTGCCGACCTCCTCCGAGACGTTCGAGGCGTTCGCGGAGGCCATTGAGCAGGCCACGCGCACGATCCACTGCGAGTTCTATATCTGGCACGACGATGAGACCGCGCGTCGGATAACGACCTTGCTGGCCGCCCGTGCAGCCGAAGGGGTCCGCGTGCGGATCCTATACGACCACCTCGGAAGCCTCGGCCTGCCGCGCTCCCATTTTTCGAGCGTGCTCGAAGCGGGAGGCCAGGTCGAGATATTCGGCCGACTCCGCATGCCGTTTCGCATGGGACGCGCCCGTCTCAACTTCCGCAACCATCGCAAGATCATGACGGTGGATGGCGAGCGGGGATTCCTCGGCGGGGTCAACGTGGGCGACGAATACCTGCGGCCGGACGCGGAGGAGTGCACATGGCGAGACCTCACCGTCGACATGCGCGGCGATGCGGTGCTCGGCCTCGAAGCGATCTTCTTAGAGGACTGGCTGGCGACAACGGGTGAGGTCATCGACCTCGAAGGCGAGCGCTCCGCCGTGCCCGCCCGCTTCGACCCACGGCGTCCGCTGCCCAAAGACCTACCGTGGCAGCGACAGCGAGCGGCGACGGCTCGCTTGCACGCCCAGCAACTGAACCCGTTCGAGTCCGATGCGGCAATGGCCTCGGAGGGGCCGCTCGTCCAAGTCATCGCCAGCGGACCCGATCTACCGCTCGGCTCCGCCCTGTCCGTGCAGTTCTCCGCCGCGGTCGCCACGGCCAACCAGCGCGTGTGGCTCTGTACGCCCTACTTCATCCCCGACGAGCCACTGATGCTCAACCTTCGCACCGCGGCCCTCCGCGGGGTGGATGTGCGGATCTTGGTCCCCGCGGGTCGTCACAACGATGTCGCGATCACGAGCTGGGCCGCGCGCAGCTACTACGACGAGCTCCTCGATACGGGCGGGCGCATCTACGAGTATCAGCCCGGCATGCTGCATTCGAAGTTCCTGCTGGCCGACGAAATCTGTGCGATCGGCTCGGCCAACATGGACATTCGCAGTTTTCATATCAACTACGAGGTCACGGGCATGTTCTACGACCCGGGTGTTACGGCTCGGTTGGCGGAGATCTTCAGGGAGAACTTGGTCGACTCGCGGGAGGTCACCCTCCAAGATCGTGAGAACCCAACGTTGTGGACGCGCCTGGCCGAGGGCGGAGCCCGGGTGCTCTCACCGCTCCTCTGACGCGTTCGGGTCCGGTCGCACCACCGCGATCGCGACCAACGAGCACAACAGGAGCAGCGCGCCCGCGGGCACGAGCAACACGAGCGGCCCGGGATCGGTGCGGCCATGCCATAGCCCGCCGCCCACGAATCCGAAGCCCACGCACAATCCACCGAGCAGTGCGGCGACGCGGGTGCGGCGTGCCCAGGGGGTCGGAGTGCCCAGCCGCTCAGCGGCCCAGGCGATGGCGACATTGAGCATGCCCAAGATGGCTCCGTGGGCGTGCCCCAGGCGGAGGAACTCGCGGCGTAGCTCGTCCTCCATCCACCCGGGAGGTCGAAAGCCGAGCAAGGCCTCGATCACGATACCGAGCGTCAAGAACAGCGCGGTGACGACAAGGGAGAGGCGGAGGTGTCGGGAGCTATCCATGGCCGTTCACTCGCCGATCCAGATCGCCCGATCGTCGCGGCGAGCCTGCAAGGCTTCTTGCAGCGTGGGGTTGTGCGCCAGCGGTCCCGGGCCCAGCCGCGCGCGCAGGCGATCGATGAGCAGCGCACGTAGCCCGGCATCGTCCATCACCGTAGAGTCGTCGAGCATCGCGAGCACGTCGTCGGCCCCCGAGCGTTGCGCGACCGCATGCAGGCCCCGAAAGCCGAACCATCGAATCGCGGGATAGTCATCGGCCAGCGCATCGACCAACCATGCCATGCGCAGCTCGGCGTCCACGGGAGTCTCGGGACGGGCGAGCGCGTGGGCAGCCAGCGCTCGTTGGATCGGGTCACCACCGTGCAGGTCGAGCACGACCCGCGATGGTGCGTCCGAGTCGGCCTCAGCCTGCGGCTCGCCACCGCTAGCCCAGAGGGCGACAGCGTCAGCCGCCCACCCACGGCTTCGATCGACATGGCACTGCGTGCACGCGTCGGGCATGTCGTCGCGGTCGCGCAGGCTCCCGGGTGCGGGTCGAGTGATCCGATGGCTCATCATCCCCTCGAGCAGGCCGTAGGTCACGCGTGGCAAGTGGCAGCCCTCGCAGGACACCGCGCCTTCGTGACGGCCATGCCCACCGACGGAGCTGGCCTCCGACAACGACGCGGGGTCGTGGCATGTGCCGCAGACGACCGAAGAATCGTAGTCGGCGCGCAGCTGCATCGACGGCTCCTCGCCGTGCATCGTGTGGCAGTCGCCACAGCCGAGCCCCTGACCATCGAGATGACACGGGGACGCGCGCAGGGCCTGATACTCGTAGGCCGACAGCCGCGGCGTGCCGTCGGGCCAAAAACGGGGAGCAAACGGCTGCCCGGGCTGCCCGCCGAGCGTCGCATCGCGCACGATCGGTCGGGACACCTCCGACAGCGGATGCCCGGGAACAAAGCCATCGCCCTCGCGCATGACGGCGGCGATGTCCGCCGCGATCCGGTTCCCGTGGCAGCGCCCACAAACATCGGCGTGCAGCCCCGCGCTCATCGTGCCCGGGTGAGCCACGCTCGCGTCTTGTCCCTCGGGGCCGAGGGCGAGCAGGCGGCGCAGCGGCGACGCGTGGCGCCGAACATGTGCAGACCCAGCGCCGTGGCATGCCTCGCACGCGATCCCGAGCTCGGCCGTGCGCGTGTCGAACTGCCCCTGCTCATCGAGCCCGGGCACGGGCTCGGTGTTGTGGCAAAAGATGCAGTTGTCGTTCCAGCGCGACAGGTGGCGCAGATAGTCCTCGCGGTCGCCCCACTGCCCTTGTGGCGTCAGGAAGGCGTCGTTGATGTGAATCCAGCGATCCAGCGCCACATGCCACGCGACGGGCAACCGAAAGCGTTCGAGCGCCCCCCCGCCGCGATCGATCCGCGCCACATACTGCTGGTAGCGATGGCTGCCCACGGTGAACTCGACGTCGACATCGAGCACCACCGCGTCGGCGGAGGCAGGGGCATCAAGGCGTACGATCGTCACATGCGGCTGGCCCTGCGCGGTGGTGGTCATGGTGGCGCGAAAGCCCAGCGTGTCGAGAGTCTCACCCGCAAACGGAGCCAGCACGGCCTCACCGCTGGCCTCTTGGGTCATCGTGCGGTGGTAGCTGCGTGACCAGGTCTCGTGCTCGCGAGCATGGCAGCCACGGCACCGCTCCGAGCCCTCGGCGGTGCTGCGCGATCGTTCCACGGCCGACCAGGCGCCCGTGTCGATCAGTGTGAACACGACGCCCGCAACGCAGCACAGGCCCCACGCGATCGCGGGCCCAAAGAGCCATGCACTCGCACGTCGGCCTGCATCACCCGCCACGTCCTCACGATACCGCGGCAGCCCAACGCGCGGGCTTCGGCGGCGGGCTCAGCCTCGCATCGGCTGGATCTCGAGCACTTGGTCGTAGAGGCTGGCCGTCGACGGGCGGCCGTCGACCAGCAAGCGCACCGACTTTCCGTGCGCCAGCGGCTTGTCGCGATAGCGGGTGCCGTTTTGGCTGTTCAAGTCGGCGATCCACGCATCGCCACCGTGCGCATAGATGCACGAGTGCAGCCGACTGAGGCGCGGGGAGGTCAGCGCGAGCTGACAGTCCTCGTGGCGACCGATCACGATCGGTCCCTCGCGGAGATCGAATTTTCGTACGGGCCCCGAGGGCGGCTTGATCGCGAGAATCGGGCGGGTCAGCGGAGCAAACAACGAGCCGCGATGGGTGGGCTCGCGCCACAGGCCGTCGGACTGGGCTGCATGCCGAAACGCCTCCGCCATTTCTTTGCCGCTGCCAAAGCGCCGCGCAGGAGCCTTGTCCATCGCGCGCGCCATGAACCGGTCGAGATGCGGGACCGAGATGCAGTGCTCGGGCGCCGCGGGATCGGGCACGGCCAGCGGCGGAATGTCCGAGTCCATGTGCTGATGGAGCAGCTCGGGCAACGTGCTGCCGTCGTAGGGCAGCGTGTTGGTCAGCAGCTCAAAACAGATCACCGCCAGCGCGTAGCGATCGGTCGGCGGACCTACGTGCTTGGTGTCCTTGAACTGCTCTGGACTCATGTAGTGCGGCGTGCCGAACACCGAGCCCGTGGCGGTGGCCACCTCGTGTGCGAGCCACTTGGCGATACCAAGGTCGATGATGACCGGGTCCCAGCCGTGGTCCACGTTGCGAAGAATGATGTTGTCGGGCTTGAGATCACGATGAACAACGCCCAAGCCATGCAGCTCGTCGAGGCTCCGCCCCACGCCGTCGAGCATGCGGTGCACGCCCCAGACATCGCCGGGCCGAATCTCCTTGTTCGGAGGACGGCCGTCAACGAACTCCATCGCCATCCACGTGCGCCCAAAGTCGTCGGAGCCGTAGTCCTCGACCTTGATCACGCCGTCGAACAGCCGCCCAGCCATCCGCGCCGCCTCGCGACTAAAGCGCTTCGCCGCCTCGCTGCCCTCGTGAACTTCGGCGCGAAGCCACTTCACGACCGCCAAGCGGCGCTCACGAACGTCCACACACAGGTGGACATCCCCGACCGCCCCTTCCCCAAGGGGCTGAATTCTGCGATGGGGGCAGGCCTTCACCGCTGGCTACAGGGTATCAAGATTGCGGGGCCTGCGTAGGCCTCGGCGCCACGATAACCCGATGGCGTCCCCTGTACACGCGTGCAGATAATGGTCACGAAAACCGTGAAAGCCTGACAAAGGACCGCGCACTCACGGCGCTGGGCGGCACCGAAGTACCGCCCGCGGCCGGGTTGTCGATCGGCGGTCCTACTTCGGAGGAAGCGAGATCTCGACCTTGCTGTGCGGCTCAGCCACGAACAAGGCCTGCTTCTCGTCCTCACCGTAGGTGAAGCTGATGACGCCTGAGCGGCTGATCTTCACGTCGGCGGTAGCCCCCGCGGCGATCTTGTTCTTCTTGCGGAAGAACCGACCCTTCTCGGTCACCACCGTCAGCTCCGCGGCCGAGGTGTTCTTGAGCACCACCACCGTGTGCGGCTCGGTCTCGAAGCTCACGGGGTACGGGTAGTACGCCGTGATCGCAGCCTGCGTGGCCTCGAGTCGCTTCATCGCGTCGGGATCGCGGAACGGGAACAGCTTGTCCTGTGCCTCAAGCGCCGTCTTGGCCCAGGCCAGCTCCGACAGAGCCTCGCCTGCGCGAAGCGGCTTGTGCTTGCCCTTGGGGTAGTCGACGAGTCCCTGGCGCCGCAGGTCTTTCTGCTCCGACTTGAGCATGTCGTCGTAGGCGGTGGCGGCAAGGACCTGAGCGGCCGCGATGTGAATCTCGGGCGCATCGGGGTCGGCGATCTTGCCGGACTTCACGAGGTCGGCGGCGTCACCGATCCGACCCGCGGCCACGAGCTTGTCGGCCTCCATGGCGAACAAGACGGCATCCACCGTCCGATAGCCTGGCGTCCGACGGCTCAGCGTGGCCATCTCTTTGCGGGCGGCGTCGAGCTGGCCTTGTGAGCCGAACACGATCGCCTTCTGCATGATGATGGTGGGCTCGCCCGGGATGAGCTTGAGCGCCTCCTCAAGGTCGGCCGCGGCGGCCGGGACATCACCCTCGGCGAGGCGCTGATTGGCCCGTGCGCCAAACAGCAACGCCACGCGGATCATCAGCTCCGCCTTCTGCTCTTCGTCGACCCGCAGACGTCCTTGGTCGGCCGCCTGGGCCAGCGCCTGCATTCGCGACAGCGCCTCGTCGGCCTTGCCGATCTTCGTGAGCTGCATGGAGACCTCCACGGCCAACCCGAGCTGCTCGTTGGCGCCAACGCCCTGGGGCGCCACATCGAGCGCCTTGTCGGCCGTGGCCGGATCGTCGGCCTCGAGTGCCGCCAGCACGAGCGCGCGCCGCAGCTCGAGGAAGCGACGACGCCCCTCGATGTCGTTCTGGTCGATCATCTCGGCCGCCATCGAGAGCGACTCGACCGCGGGCACGACCTTCTTCTGCGCCACGCGGGCACGCGTCAGGCCGAGCGCCACCGAGGCGTCGGGCAGCAGATCCATCGCGCCCTTGTAGGCCGCCTCGGCCGAGGGCCAATCTTCCATCTCGGAGCGCTGATCGCCGCTCTCGATGAGCATCACCGCGAGCAGTCGCTTGCAGCCCGGGCACTTGCCCGTGGTGGCCCCTTCGTTGGCCAGCGCAAACGCTTCCTCATAGCGGTACAGCACCATCAACAGGCGGATCAGTCCTGTGCGGGCCTCGGCGTTCGCGGGCTCGAGCTTGAGCGCCGCACGGAAGTGCTCTTCGGCCGCCTTCGGATGCTTCTTCTTGTTGGCCTGTGCCAACTCCATGTTGATCGCAAACAGCTCTTCGCGAGCCACCCTCGACTCTTTGTCGTCTTTGGCGATCGCCTCGTTGTACAGAGGGTCCGCCTCGGTGAACTCGCCTTCGCCCTCGGCCCACGCCTCGCGGGCCTTGTCGAGCGGGGTGGCGCACGCGGTCGCCACCGCAAGGGCGAGGAGCCCCACGGCGGTGGCGAGCCGTTCGCCAAGACGGCGGCCCTTGGTCAGGTTGTGTCGGCTCATGGTCGAAACTCGCTGCCGTTCCATGTGTAAAGCTCTCGTCGGATGTGGTCGGGCGCCGCGTCGTACACAGAAAAGCACGCGCGACGGCCAGGTTTGTTGGACACACACGTGCCCGAGGAGATGCCGTGGACGGGAACCGGACCATCGGGCCCAGGCAACTCCGTCTCCAGCATTCGGTGTTCGTGCCCGTGTAGAACCAGGTCGGCTCCGTGGCGGGCGATGACTTTGGCAAATGCGTCGCGATCGAGAAGATCGTGACGAGCGTGGGACACCCCGTCGACAACGGGGTGATGGATCAGCACCACCCGCGCGAGGCCTTCCTCGCGGGTCTCCTGCAAGAGGGTCTCGAGCCTTGCAAGCTGAGCGTCGCCCACCTTGCCGCTCGCCACGAATGGCAGGCTCGCAATCGCGGTGGAGATGCCGATCAACGCCACTCCCCCCTTGCGCTGCACGAAGGGATACCGAGCGCCTTCCACTCGGTCACCCTCCATGAACTCTTCGAGATACGCCTCAAAGCGCTCCGCACGAACGCTGCCGCGGGTGTACGTGTCGTGATTGCCGGGGATCACGGTGACGGGAATCGGCACCTGCCGCAGAGTCCGTTGCACATGCGCAAACTCGGACTCTAGGGACAAGTTCGTCAGGTCCCCCGTGATCACCAGCTGCTCGATACCTAGCTCGGGGATCATGTCGACCGCCGCATCGAACAACCGACCGTCGTGCGAGTGACCGCGCTTGAGCGCCAGGTTCACGCGCCCCGTGAAGCGCTTGTTCAAGTAGCGCCATACGGGCACCCCCTCGAGGTCGAGGAGATGAATGTCGGAGATGTGCAAGAAACGAAGCGACATCGATGAGCGCGCTCGGGGGGTTTGTAGCAAGACCGCGCGCGCCGTACAGCAGGCCACTCGGTTTACGGACGATTCTATTGCGCCCCTTCACAAAAGCGACAATCGCGCGGCCAGTTTTGACGTGAGCTGGCCCAAACAAAGGCTGCTAAAGTCCGCGACCCGGCGAAAGCGGCACCGACCGTTCCCGGCTATCGTGTTGATTTCGCATGGCCTCGGCTGCCCCCCGCCCCCGCACCACCACTCAACGCACCGTCGCTGCGCTCGCATCGACGGTCTGCATGGTCCTGTGCTGCCCCGCCTACGATCTGTGGTGGCTCGGCTTTGTCGCATGGGTGCCCTATCTGTGGGCGATTGACGGCCTGCGCCCGCGCAAGGCGTTCTTGTTCGGCTTGCTCACGGGCACACTCACCGTGCTGTGGGGTTTCTTCTGGCTGAACAACTTGCTCACCAAGTTCGCTCACCTGCCCATGGTGGTCGCGCTTCCCGTCACGGTGCTGTTTTCCGCCTGGCACGGGCTCATCTGGGGCGGCGCGGCGGCCCTCATCGCCTGGCTACGCGGCCGCGGCGGCTCGTTGTTGCTTGCCGCCCCCATGTGCTGGGTCGCGATGGAGGCGGTGCTGCCGAACCTCTTTCCGATCTACATGGCGCTCGGCTGGTCGTGGCAGCCGCTCCTGATTCAAACCGCGGAGATCGGCGGGGTCACGGCCGTGGCGGCCACGATGGTCGGCTTCAACACCGCCCTGTACCTCGTGCTCCATAGCCACTTTGAGCTAGGCAAGCTCGATCGTCGCGCCGCAATTGTATTCGTCGCGTGGGCCGTGGGGATCCCCGCATATGGAGCGATCCGCATCTCGCAGGTCGAGGCGGACATGGCCGCGGCGCCGAGCCTGAAGATCGCCGCCGTGCAGGGCAACTTCAGCATCATGCAGATGCGCCAGCGTGGTGAGAAGATCCCCATCTTGCGCCGCCAGCAGGCGCTCACCGCCCAGTACCAGAGCCGTGGGGCGCAGCTGGCTGTTTGGGGTGAGACCGCCTACCCCAACTCGCGCAAGTTTCATCGGGCCAGCACCACCGACCTCCAGCGTGGCGACCCATGGAAGGTGCAGCAAGGCTTCACGATCCCCGTGGTGTTCGGCACCGTCACCCGCGATCTGACGGGCAAAGAAAAGTACCCCTACAACACCGCGCTGATGCTCGATGGCGAGGGCCGTGTCGCGGGCATGTACGACAAGGTCTATCGCTTGGCCTTCGGTGAGTACGCGCCGCTGGTGGATCCCGAGTGGTATCTCAAGATGATCCCCAACGCCGCCCACATCGAGAAGGGCAAGGGGCCGAGCGTTCTGGAGCTTACGACCGACGAGGGCACGTGGAGGCTCGGGCCGTTCATCTGCTACGAGGACATCTTGCCGCGATTCGTGCACGAGGCGGCCGACCTCGACGTGCACGTGTTCATCAACCTCACCAACGACGCGTGGTTCGGCAAGACACATGAGCCCGCTCAGCATCTAGGCCTGGCCGTGTTCCGCACCGTGGAGCATCGCAAGGGCCTCGTGCGCGCCGTCAACACGGGTGTCAGCACGTACATCGATCCCACGGGTCGTGCGCACGACAAGACCGAGGTCACCGATCCCGATATCGATGGGCCACAGCCGGCCGTCGGCGTCCTGGCCGACGTTCCGATGATGGACCCGAAGTCGCGGACGCTCTACGGCGCCACGGGCGAGCTGTTCAACGGACTGATGGTGCTCGGCATCATCGTCATGGGCTGGCGAACCCGCGGCAATGCACCGACGCCGACCGCTCCTAGCGCTGCGAGCTCGGACACCGAAGGCACCAAAGACGAAGACGACCACGGGGATGCCGACGGCGACGACGATGCGGACGAGGACGGCCCCGCCGCCGTCGACAGCGATCCGACGATGCCGAGCGACAACGTCGCGCACTGAGTCCGACCGTGTCACGTGGCCGTCGCAACGGCACGAGTGCGTCCTTCCACGGAGCGCCGTGGCGGCGATGCGGGCGCGCGCAGCGACGGAGGCGAAGCTGATAGGCTCTGCGCCATGCCACGCGCATTGTTGCTGTCGATGCTCCTCCTCCCCCTCGCTTGCGACAAGTCGACGGAGGCCCCTACCCCCGACGCCAAGGCCGACGCCGACAAGGCGGGTGCGAAGGATGCCAAGACCGACGACGCGAAGCCCAAAGCGGACGACGATCACGCGGCGACACCCGCGGTCGCCATCGCCGACCAGGCCGTGGTGGGCAAGCCCGCGCCCGCATTTACGCTGACGGACCTCGATGGCAAGAGCCACTCTCTGTCGGACTACGCGGGCAAGGTTGTCGTGCTCGAGTGGTTCAACCCGCAGTGCCCCTTTGTGAAGTTCGCCCACAGCGAGGGGCCGCTCAAGACCATGGCCGCCGAGCAGATGGACAAGGGCGTCGTGTGGCTCTCGATCAACTCGGGGGGCGAGGGCAAGCAAGGCCACGGCGAGGCGGCGAACCGCGAGGGCATCGCCACGTACGGCATGAAGAACCCCGTGCTGCTCGATCCCGATGGCGCGATCGGACACACCTACGGCGCCGAGAAGACGCCGCATGTGTACGTCATCAACGGCGAAGGCACGCTCGTGTATCGCGGCGCCATCGACAACGCTCCGTTCGGCGAGACGCAGGGTGAAGACAAGGTCAACTACGTCGAGCAGGCGCTTGCGCAGGTCGCCGAGGGTGCTGCCGTCGCCAACCCGCAGACGGCCCCGTATGGCTGCACCGTGAAGTACGCCAAGAGCTAGACGGCGAACCGGCCCTCGATCGCAGCGGCCGGCCGGACGGTCGGCCGTCCCGCGAAAGTCCTTGTGCGCGGCGAGCTCGTCTGCAAAGGAGACTGCACGAGGTCGCCTGCGTATGCCCCCCACGCTCCGCCCAACGTATCGACGCGCCGAGGCGCACGCCCATCGATCGCCCGCACTCACCCCGCTGGCGCTGCTCTTCGTTGTACTGGTCGCCGCCTGCGGGCTGAAGGCCGGTCGTCTAGCGCCTCCCGAGCCGCCATCGCGCACGCTCGTCGTTCCTGGGCCCGCGGAGCTGACCACGTACGACAACGGCATCACGGTGCTCGTCGTGCCCGATCCGCATGCGACCACGGTGCGGGTCGAGCTACAGCTACGGGTGGGTTCACGCGACGAGCCCAGCGACAAGCCGGGCCTTGCGACGTTCGTGGGGCACCTGCTGCAGGAGCTGCCGAGCGGTGAGCCTGGCTCGCCTTCGATCGCCGCACAAGCCTACGCATCCGCGCTCGAGGTCGAGTCGATCGTCTCGCCCGATGAGACTCGCTACAGCGCCGTCGCGACCCCCGATGACGTGGCGATGTTGGTGCAGCACGCCGCGCGTCGGCTGAGTCCGAACTGCGCCGCGATCGAGGACGCGAGCTTTGCTCGTGTCGCGGAGCTGCTGCGGGTGCAACACCTGCGGGACTCGATGCGGCTCGACACCGCACGAGCTGGCGAGGTCGTCGCTGCGGTCTACCCCGCGGACCATCCCTACGGTCCCCGTCATCGCGGCACGATAGCCGCGCCCGATTTTTCTCGCGAAGAGGTCTGCGCCTTCATCGGTGAGCATGTGACCTCCGACCGCGCGGCGGTGGTGGTGACGGGCGATGTCGATCCCGACCTCTCGCGGGAGCTGCTGGCCCAGGTCCTCGGCCCCGTGCCTGCTCGCCAGGCGATTCCGCGTGCGCCCGTGGCTGCCCTTGCCCCCGCGACGGAGCGCATCGTGCTGACCCCCGAGGTCGGCCACGCGCAAGCCTTTGTGTTGTTCTCCACCCCGGCCGCGGGCGACCGCGATGAAACGGCGGCCAAGGCTGCGTGGAGGACCATCGAGCTGTCCGTCGCCCTCGCGGTTCAGCAGAAATTCGGCGACGGCGCGTCCGTTTCATTCGTCGACCTGGGCGGCGCAGCGGCCCCGCTGCCTGGCATCGTGGTGCGCGCTCGGGACAACTACGAGCTAGAGCCGATCCTCGATGAGGTCTTCGCGTCGATCGAGCTGATGTTCTCGATGCCCCTCGATCCCGCCGCGCTCGACCGCGTGGTGGACTCCCAACGACTTCAGCTCATCGATGGCCTCGCCAATACCCATAGGCAGTCGTCGTTCTACTCACGATACCTGCGCCAAGGAGCCGTATCGGCCTGGGTCGGCGACGACCTCACGAAGCTCGCGAGCCTGCACGCGGCCGAGGTCCAAGCCGCAGGCCAACGTCTGTTCGGCCGTGACCGCGCAACGCTCGTCGTCGTTCGGCCCGCCAAGGTCCTCGCCCCTGCCCCCGTCGCCTTCAACCCCCGCGCATTTCGGCCGACCTCACCCACGCTCGCCGCGGTAGCGGCGATGGACCCCGAGACAAGCTTTCAGCCGAGCCGCGCATACGTTCGGTCGGGCGAGCTATCGGGCAAGGAGTTCACGCTCGACAACGGCATGAAGGTGATCCTCGCGCGCTCTTCGGTGCTCCCCGTGATGGACGCGAGAATCGTCATCGACGCGGGAATCTTGCACACCAGAAGGTTGCCCGATGTCGCCCCGCTGGCCTCCGAGCTGTACCACCCGCTCGAGTGGCAGGCTCTGCCCGCGCTTCAGTTTTTCGGCCAAGCGGGAGGCTCGCTCCGCGACGACACGGGCCTTTTGCACACCACGATGGCGGCCCGCGGTCTGTCGATCTACTTCGACTTCATGCTCTCGTCGTTGGCCCATCACGTCATCTATAAGGAATACGCGGAGGCCCGATTCGAGCGGTGGCAAGAGGCCGCCGTCCATGCTCCCGTCGCGCCTCACGACGCGCGGGCGCGTCTGCGCGCAGGCATCATCCTCGATGCGCTGTACGGCGAAGACCATGCCTTTGCGCAGCAGCTGGGCGTCCCACAGAACCTCGCGGCGGTCACGAAGCGACAGCCCGAGGCGTTTCACAACCAGCACTATCGCGCCGCTCGGAGCACGCTGGTCGTGACGGGCGGCATCGACCTTCGACGCGTCGAGACCCGGATCCGCATGCTCTTCGAGCACTCCCCCGACCAGGACATGCCCGTCCGCTGGAGCACGGGCGGCACGAGTCCACGCCTCAAGATTCCGCCCATCGAGCCACAGTGGGGCCTCGCGATCACCGAGGTGGACGAGGCCGCCGCCCATACTCAGCTCACCGTGGTCTACCCCTTTGGGCGAGTGCACGGGCCACACCATGCGTCGTTGTTGGTCCTCGCGCAGCTCCTGCAGCAGCAGGTCGATACGGTCGCCTCGACCATGCAGACCGACAGCGGCGTGGAGGTGATCCTGCAAAGTGACCCACCGATGCTGGCCATCACCACCACCGTTCCCAACGAACGCGCGGGTGAGCATCTTGCCACGCTCCAAGCGGCCATCCTCGCGGTCGCCCAGGGTCCCGACTTCTTGGCACGTTTCGCCCTCGCACAGCGCTACGTGCTCGCTGCCCTCGCGCGCGACCAAGGCAATCCCCATCGCCTCGCCGAGCGCTTTATGAGCATCGCGCAATACGGTGGATCGGTCGACGACTTCTACGGTATCGCCCAGGACGTCGCCACGCTCGCGCCAGAGGAACTGCAGAAGCAATCCGATCTACGGCTCCCTGGGCACGCGGTGTACATCGTGCATGGCCCGACCCAGGGCGTCGACAACGTGACGACGCACAACAACCTCGGCCTGCTACGTCGCGTACCTTCGACGGACAGCGCCGCGCTCCACCAGTAGAGCGCGTCCCTACCTCGTTGTCGTCACGCGGAGGCGTTGAAACCATCCCGAGCAGGTCATCGGAGAAGTCGCGTGGGTACTGAACACGGCCATCGACGTCGAGGGCAGGCGCCGAAGCAAAGGCATAGCGGGCCTATTTCGAGCTTTCGGCAACGCCGCCATTCGACGTCGAGGGTCGTGTTCAGTGCTCTAGCAGGTCATCGGAGAAGTCGCGTGGGTACGGAACGCGGCCATCGACGTCGAGGGCAAGGCGCCGAAACGAAGGCATAGCGGGCCTACTCCTACCCCAGTGATTCCAACCCCGCGACATCGCGTGTTTTCTGCTCAAACGGTTGGAATCGCAAGGGGTTCTTCGTGGAGCTGAGTGCGCCTGAGTTCCCGTTGTTCTACGCGGGGACGCCCCGCTCTGGAAACGGATTGGAGACGGCTGGCAGGGCCAGTTTTGCGGGACAAGCGCGGCGGGCTGGTGCTCGTCACTTCTCAAGCCCGTGCTGGGTGCACGCCGCGAGGAGGCAGATTGCAGAGAGCAGAACTACCGCCCTGATGCTGGCCATGACATGGCGTCTGGCTTCGCGGCGTCGTCAAGCAACGCCCGTTTCTGATCGGCGGTGTGGCGACGTCGTCGGTTTCGCTGCGCGGGTTCGAGTTCGTTGAGTGGTTCTGACATCGGATTCGTCCTCTGGGACGTGTCCGGTCGAAATGGGGGCTACAACAGAGAGGTAGAGGCGACTTCTTACTTCCATTCCGTTGATCGTCGCTCGACCAAGCGGTCATCTCCAGACGTGACAGGGCGACCTCGTACCTGGAGATGATCACCTGGCTACATGGAACGTCTAGAGGTCGTCAAGGTCGAGGGCATACAGCTGGCCTAATGGGATAGGTCTACGTTTTTGTGGCGAATAGCGTGATCTCTACAATACACATCCGCCTTTCCTTGCCAACGGTTTGCTCTTTACTGCGGACAAGGACCAGCTGAGAGCTGGATACCGCAGTTGTAGTGCATATATAGTCTGATTTCCCAGCCGATGTCGGCTACCGCAAAAGCGCGGACCGAAGTGGTAAGTAGAGGATCCCGATCCCACGTTCCTGGGGCATCGAGCGACAGCCAATCAATGCGGGACGGCCTCGGGGCAACGTCGTCGGGGTCGGAAATAGGTGGGGGCCCCGGGGCGACGTAGCAAGGGGCGGAAAGAGGTGGCGGACGGTTGGCGGAAACGGCGCTCGCTGTGAGTGCGACCGCTATGCCACACGCAGAGTAAATCGCACGATGAGCCCACGGGTTCTGCTTGAACTTCATTCTATTCACGACATCTTCCATCCTCGTAGGAGGGATAGGGCCAGAATTAGCGGGTCTGCTGGGGCGCGGGCTACTTCGCTCATCTACCCTCGCTCTCGAGCATCCAGACCGTTCGCCTGTGGCTGCCGCCAGCCACGCTATCCGAAGGCCGCGGTGACGATGTGCTCGATCGGCGAGAGCTCCGACGACGCCACCCGCATGCTGCAGATCGACCGAGGGGCCCGTAAGAAACGACGATGACATCGGCCATGGCGGCCTCCCAAGGCCTGAGGGCCGGCATATGCACAGTTCAAACGCGCAAAAAAAACCACGCACAAACCGACCACCACACCTGCAAAATCAACGTAACGAGGCGAACCAGACTCAGCGGGGGATATCCACCTTGCGCACACGACGAAACACGTCACATTTCGCTCCATGACCAACAAGTTCTTCCTCATCGGTGCACTATGGCTAGGCGGCTCACTGGCCGAGGCTCCGAAAGACCCAGCACCCGGAGCTTGCGCGAAGAAGTGTCAGAACGAAGTCTCAGCGGGCGCGGACGCATTGCAACAATGTATCGACAAATGCAAGAAGAAGGCGAAGGACGGCAAAGGCTCGACATGCAGTGTGCGGTAGCCCGATCTCGGGCTGCGAGCACTCCGGCCTCCGGTCCCGCGCCCTTGCCCAACGCAAGCCAAAGCCCGCGCGGCCGGAAATGAACGGGGGCCCCAGGGCCCCGCTGAAACGCAAGAACCACCGCATGATCGACCGCGAACTCGTAACATCGGGCTTCGACACCGAAACCGTCGTATCGGAGCGATATCTGACGTATCTCCTGCTTGCACAGGTAGAGGCGGGCCTGCTGCCCCTCAATCTCACGGTGGTTGATCCCGACGGAGGCTTCGACCTTTCCGTAACACTCCACCCGCCCGACGACTATCGGGTTTACTACCGAGAGGAGCCCAGCTCGCAGCTCCCCGATCCGGTCTCCGATTCGTTCGTGATTGCACTGACCGACGAGGTGGATAGCCCAATTGCCGGCGTCGCCTTCCATCCCGACGGCTCGCGCGTGGTCGCCGGATCGTGGGATGGCTCGCTACGACTATGGGATGTGGAGACCCAGACCCTGCGGCTGAGCTTCGCAGGTCACGCCAGCTCTGTGGCAAGTGTAGCGTTCAGCTCCGATGGTGCGCGCGTCGTCTCGGGTGGCTTTGACGACCGAGTCCGCCTGTGGAATGCGGACGACGGCTCCGAGATTCGCTCCTTTGTCGGCCACGAGGGCCCTACCTTTGGCGTGGCGTTCGACCCGACCCGTCCACGAATCACCTCTGCGTCGGCCGACGGCACGGTACGAACATGGGACATTGCAAGCGGCGCGCAGCTCAGAGCGCTGGTGGGCCATGAGGGCCCCGTGCTGTGCGTAGCATACAGCCCGGACGGATCCATCATTGCGACAGGGGGCCTCGACCGAACCATCCGGCTGTGGAGCGCGTTGGATGGAACCGCCCTCGCTGTATTTTCCGGCGGCCCGGAGCGAGTGACCAGCGTCGCGTTCGCACCCGATGGCACACGATTGGCCTCGGGCTCCTCGGACGGACAGGTGGGGCTCTGGAACGTCCCCAGCGGCGATCTCGTCACGTTCCTGGCCGGCCACGAGGGCCCGGTCTCGAGCGTCTCGTTCAGCCCCGACGGCGCACGCCTCGTTTCCGGTTCGAACGATCGAACGCTGCGGGTCTGGGACGTGCAGAGCGCGACGGCCCTCGAGACCCTGCGCGGCCACTTCGGCGCGGTACTCAGCGCAACATTCAGCCCCGATGGCACGCGTATCGCCTCGGGGTCGGAGGACACGAAGATCGGCATTTGGGACCCCGACGGCGGGACCCGCGTTGCGGCTCTCAGCCGGCCGTTTGCCCTGCTTACGATGGTCGCGACTATCGTCGACAACCGTAGCGGCAGCGTTTTCGCGAATCGGGTCATCGGGTTGTTGATCGATCTCGCGCTGTCGTCCGTCACCGACAGCGCTGGTTTGGAGAGCGGCCACAACCTCGCCCTATCGTTCGTTCGCTTTGACGAGCCAACGATCGCGCAGCTGCGGGCGGCGGCGGTCATCGGAGGGTTTACGCTCGACGTGGACACGATCGAGGCACAGGTGCGGGCGGTATTGGATCGAAACATTCCGCTAGGCGTCGCCCAAGGTCAGCAGGTGCAGCAAATCCGTATGCGCAAGCTGCTCTCGCCCGGGCACAACAGCGTCGGCCTGTACGTGAACCTTGCGCTCCGCTCGGGCCCGCAACCAGATGTCTATCTTGAACCGCGGGGTAACCTCGCTCTCGCCAGGGACTTTCGGCCACCGACCAGCCCTCTGGCGTTCGCAACCTCGGCCACCATGCTGCCCCTCCTCGGCCTCGACGCGAAATTTCGTCAGGCCGTAGAGAAACCCGCGGGCAGCGGTGCGTACCACTATCCCCTGCGAGAGGACCCGCTCAACGACAGCAGCAAACAGATCGGAACGATCAAATCGATCACGGTCGGGCCCGAAACCATTATCCACTCCCACGGCCCCCCTACGCTCACAGGTCGGCTCCTCATCGACCTGCACGGCGAGTATACCGACGCACCCGGCGACCCCGACTTCCACCTTCAGTTGTTCTTCGACCCGAAGATCGATGGTGGTCATGTTGAATGGGACATCGACATCGATGTCGATCTCGGCCTGCTGGCCACGCTCCTGCTCCTCGCTATGGGCATCGTCCTCGCGGCGTTGTTCTCACCCGGAGTAGCGTGGGGCTCGAAGCTACTCGTGGGCTCGATCCTCGGTGCGGGCGTGCTCAAGGGTCTGGTAGCGGAACCACTGGCGGCGAAGCTGGTGAGCGACCGGCTCGACGGTGAGTCGCAAGCGAACTTCCTCGACGCCATTCCCTTTCGAGTCCCGGCCGCGCGTCGACGCTGGGACCCGTTCTATACAACGATCTATCAGGTGGTCACCCTTGTGGACGAGGTGGAGGTCGATGCTCACGGCATCGCATTCGAGGGTCACGAACTCGAGGTCGACAAGCAGCCCGAAACCATCGCCGGGCTCGTCGTGAGGGACGAAGATCGGACACCCGAGGGATCGGTGGCCGCCCTTCGCTATCGCGTGACGGACTTCGCCAGTGTCATCACTGACCCCTCAATCATCGCCCCCGGCCGAGACCGCATGGACTTCTACCGAACGGACGCGACGGAGGAGCCCACGCTTGTGAGCCTGACCCTCGACCAGATCCGCAGCCGGATCGACAGCGCCCGACTCGTTGCGCCGCTCCCCTACACCGCCGAGCGGATCTTCATGGTCGACAACCAGATTCACACGCTACTCTGCATAAGTCGACAGGAGCGACACGCGGCTCGGGATGCGATCATTGCTGAGTTTCGCACAGAAGAAGCGCGGACGATCCGCGACGAACAAGGCGACGCGCTTCGACAGGAGATCATCACGGCTCTGGAAGACGAGCTCGGCCGGACTCCGACCGAAGCCGAGATCGAGGCGGAACTCAGCGCCTCTATCGATGCTCTTGTCGGTGAGCGTGTCGCGACCTTTTCCGAAGAACGACTTCCTGGACTCCTCCACGACGCCATCGGTGGGCTGGCGCGCTTCGACCTAGAACCGCACGAACTGGCCGCCCTGCAATGGGCTGGGGCTCTGTTCCTCGACGGCAAAGAGATCATCACCCGTCGGAACGCGAACAACACGACCACGACGTACTATCGCGACCGGCCCGACGGCGATCCCGAAGACAACCTGCTGTCGCTGGCGCACTACGAGCCGCGTTCCCCGTAGCCCGCTTGAGTAGGAAAAAAGCGACGACGCGAGCGGGCGGCCAAGCGCAAACGGGCATCGGCTGCACGCCAACGGAACGACGACGCTGCCGACGCCGCCCTCGGGCCGGCGTTCGCCGCAAGGGCGCCCGCTGCTCGCCGGCCTGATCTGCGCGACCGCCTGCGACCGGACGGAAGACGGGCCCCGCCCGGCGTGGACGGGGCGAGGGCTCGTGTCCGCGCACCGTCGCCTCCAGTGGCTTCGTCGATGTGCCCTCTGAAAAGCCCCGCAAGTGTCGAAGCGATCGCCGCCCTCGTTCCCGCCGAGCTGATCCTCGAGGGCGTACCGCCGCCGCGCGCCGTGGTGGTCGAGCCCTGCTACCTCGAGGTCCGGATCGCCGCGCCCGAGGCCTGGGACGTCCTCGTGCGGCTGTGGAACGCCGCGGCGCTCGCGAAGGCCGACGACGATCTCGACGCCGAGGCCGAGCGCTGGTCGGCGCTGGCCCCCGCCGGGCGCGAGTCCGACGTGCGCGACGCCCTGAGCGCCATCGAGTCGGGTGAGTACGAGATGCACTCGGCCATCCGCGTCGCCGCGGGCATCGGCCGGCTCCGCTTCGAGCCCTGGGCGTTTCCGTACGGAGGCGTTGCGCCGATGCGCTGGCTCGCCGAGTCGTGCGGCGTCGCCGTGATCGCGGAGGACGACGGCACCGGTCGCCGCGAGTTCGACTGAAGACGCCTCCGAGGGGCCGCGCGAAATCGGCCGACTTTTCGTCGAACGTGAGACGTAGACCGAGGGGCTTCTCGCGCGGACCTTCCGGGGCCTACATTGCAGCGTCGGCCCACTAGAGCGGTGATCGGTTTGAAGGCTCAAGGATCTCGATCGGTTAGACGGACAGTGGACAGAGTGGGCGCAGATATG
>WURV02189832.1:0-12503 GCA_011762755.2 Epimenia babai | reverse complement strand
ACTGTCGACCTGCCCGCCGCCGAAGCCGTGACCGTGGCCCTGTATATGCGTTTCCTCAAGCGCATCGCCGCCCACTCGCGGAACCTGATCTCCTCGGTGACCAACCCCTTCGACCGGATCGGCTACGGCGAGTAGCCCGAGCCCGGCTTCAGGTCAGCTTGAGGCTGTCGCTCGGCGCCAGCCCGGACCCTTCGCCCCCGAGGATGCTATCGAGGGCCGAGCCCAGGTCCTGGTGCTCGGGCACCGCAGCCGGCTGCTTGGCCCCATCCGCATCTTGATCCTCCTCGATGGTGAGCAGGTATTCGGCAAACACGCTCGGCTCGCAGGGCGGCTTGAGCAGGCCATCGCGGGCGAAGCGCAGCAGATAGCCGTAGGTCTCGTGGAGCGGCATGCCGATCGACTCCCCCAATTGGCGCGGTGAAGGCCGCTCCTGAAACCGGCTGAGCAGCTGCAGGTCGACCACCCCCAGATCCATGCTGCCGATCAGGGCGAACAGATCCTCGCAGGGCTCGAGTACCTGGTCCGGATCGGGGAACACCTTGTGCATCGACTGCCAGTCGTCGAGCATCTTGTTGATCTCCAGCAGGACCGGAGTGCAGGGCATGAACATGCCCAGATCCAAGGCGAACTCCGGCAGGTCACCGAGCCGGTAGTAGCGGTATTGCAGGGCCTGCCCGCTGCGCATCAGATCGAAGAGGGCGTCGGTGCCGAGGAAGGCCGCGACGCGCTTGACGTCTTCCTGACGGATCACCTGCTCATCACAGAGGGTCTGCGCGATCGGCTTGCCCTCGATGCCGAACTGCCGATCCGCGAGGGTCGCGACGGTGCGGGGCACCTCCTTGAAGGGGACGCCGCTGCGTTCGGGCAGGATGAGCCGCTGCATTTGATGCGGCGAGATGAAGGTGATCAGGCTGTTCTCGAAGTAGATGTCCAGTTCCCGCTCCTCACTGGACAGATTCAGCACCCCTCGGTGCTTGCCACCACCGAGCAACTGGATCACCTCGTTGATCGGGATGAAGTCGGAGTTGCCGGCGAACGAGAAGTCACGCCCGGACCTGGCCACCCCCGATTCGGCGATGACCCGGGTCATCGCGGAGCCGAACTGCACCAGCAGCAGCAGTGCCTGGGCCGCGCCGCCGACCCAGTCCACGGCCTGGTCCAGGTCGAGGGGTTTGGTGGCATCCCAGAGTGCGGCCATGCGCTGGTGGATCAGAGGCTGCACCCGCGCCATCAGCACATTGCCGATCACCGGATCCTCGACCGGCATGGCGTCCACAACCTGGGTACTACGCATGCCGATCGCCAACACCGCCCCGAAGAAACACTCCAGCTGCTCCTGTGCCGATGCGAGGTCCTCCCGCTCCACGATGGTGTGGGCGAGGGCCAGCACCAGGTCACACAATTCGGCCTGGATCGATCCGTCGGCTCTTTGCTCTGGCGTCGGCTGCGCCGCGGCCATCCGTTCCCCCTGATCCGGATCCCCACCCGGACATGCTGATATTCCAAGGACTTGCGAAGTCTCCGCCGCAGTCATCGACGATGCGGCGGGGACATCTTTATCGGTGCTGCTACCGCCGGTGAACGCAGCGTGGCACGGCCACCCCGCGCTACTCCCCAACGCCGGCTGCGTCCAGGAACAGGTCAGCCAAAGCCCCGACCTGACCGCCGAGTGCACAGCACCCGTCCCAAGTCGAGACGGCGGGATCAAGGCCGGCGGCAGCAATCCCGATGCATCGGGTCACAAGCAGGCAAGTGCCTCGGGAGAACCCACAATGAGCAAGAAGAACAAGAACAAGGGCGGCAAGAAGGGCGAAAAGGGCGGTGGCTTCGGCAAGATGATGTTCATGGGGATGCTGCTGCTCGGCGGCGGCGGCGCCGCCTTCTGGTACTTCGCCCCGGATCAGTTCCAGGCTCAGGTTCAGCGCCTGACCAGCCTGTTCGGCGGCTGAGGCTCCCTACAGCTTGATGATCCAGCCGCGCCGGTGCATCTGGCGCAGCACCAGATACCAGCCCGCGACCCAGACCAGGGCGTAGGCCAGGGAAGCCCGCTCAGGCGTGGCGATCCAGCTGACGAAGCCCTGTTCGAAGCACAGGGTCTTGGCGCTGACCAGGCGCCCGCCTCCGTCCTCGAAGCGGAGGGCGACCAGCAGCCGGCCGAGCAGGGCCGAGCCGACGAAAACCGCCAGGGCATTCACTCCGTAGACCTGCAGGGGACCGACCAGGCGGCGCCAGCCGAGGACGTCGATCATCAGCAGAAAGACCCCCAGGCCGAGCATTGCGGCGCCTGCGCTGAACAGCGCGTAGCTGCTCGTCCACAGCGGCTTGTTGATCGGTAGCCACTGCCCCCAGAAGAGCCCCAGGAGCAGGAGCAAGGCACCAACCCCCACCAGCCAGGCGGCCTGCCGAACCCGGGACCAGGGCGCCTGCAGCTGCAGCCCGGCGAACACCCCGACCAGGGTCGTCGCCAGGGCCGGCACCGTGCTGAGCAAGCCCTCGGGATCCCAGCCACGCCCCCGCCACAGATGCGCCGTTCCGAGCACCTGTCGATCCAGGAACGCGACCAGGTTGGCCTCCTTGTCCGCGGCGTCGATCATGCCTGCTCCGTATCCCGGCACCGGCACCCAGCACAACGCCGCGGCGTAGCCCAGCAGGCAGGAGAGGGTGACCAGCAGCAGCGTCCGGCGGCTGCAGTGCAGGTAGAGCAAGGCAGCGAGCCCATAGCAGATGCCGATGCGCTGGAGCACGCCGGGGTAGCGCAGCCGTCCCAGGTCCTTCAGTTCCCAGGAGGCGAAGTCCCGGACGAAGGGGAAGGCGCTGAGGAACAACCCGATCCCGACCAGCACCAGGCTGCGGCGCAGGATGTGGCCGTGCAGACCAGGGGTCTGAGCCTGGCGACGGCGGGAGAGCCCGAGCACCACCGACGCACCGACCACGAACAGGAAGAAGGGAAAGACCAGGTCGGTCGGGGTCCAACCGTGCCAGGGGGCATGGGCCAAGGGACCGTAGACCGCGTTCCAATCGCCCGGGTTGTTGACCAGGATCATGAACAGGATCGTCAGTCCCCGCAGCGCATCCAAGGCGAGGATCCGCGGGCGGACCGACTGGGGTTCGACTGCGGCGGACACGCTCGGATTCTGCCCGTGGCAGCGTGGGGTTCCAGGACCGAACCGCAATCCGGAGAGAAGCCGCCCTGGGGCGGACAAGCTGCGGAGGAAAAGGGTCGATAGCCCCGCGGGGTCGACTGCGCCCCAGTGGGGAGGAACGGAATGGTCCTGGAGAGACTTGCGCCGCACGCGATCCGACTCGCGATCGTCATCGAGCTCTGCACCCTGACGGCCACCGTCTGGGGTTGGTGGATGCTCCGGCAGCACAGCCTGCGGGAGGACGCGGTCCACTTCGACGCCCTGGTTCAGGAAGCGGACCACGCCCTGGCCAACCGCCTACAGAACTACGAGGCGGCGCTCTGGGGGGGTGTCGGGCTGATCCAGTCCAAGGGTCACTGGGCCTACGAAGGCCGCCGCGCGGAGTGGTCCAGCTACGTCCAGGCCCTGGATCTCGACCGACGCTTCCCCGGCATGCTGGGCATGGGCTACATCGAGAGGGTCCGGCCCGCACAAGAAGCCGCCTACCTGGCCCGTGAGCGGGCCGACGGCCTTCCCGACTTCGCGATCCACGAGGTTCCCGGGGGGACGGTCACCGCGGCGGACAAGCTGCCTATCTCCTACGTGGTCCCCGACTCGCGCAACTACAAGGCCTTCGGCCTCGACATCGGCAGCGAGCACAACCGCCGGCAGGCCGCCGAGCGGGCCTGGACCAGCGGAGAAGCGACCATCACCGGCATCATCCAACTCGTGCAGAACGAGAAGCGGAGCGCCGGCTTCCTGGTCCTGGTCCCGGCTCGGGTCCCCGGCAACCCCGCCCCGGACCTCTGGGTCTACGCACCGATCATCGGTCAGGATGTTTGCAGTGGCGTGATCCAGAGCCGTCGACCCGAGCTGACCTTCGCCGTGTACGATCAGCAGATCGACAACGCCCACCTGATCGCCCGGCTCGGACAACCCACCGAGGCACCGACTCAGCGCCGCATGGTCGAGCGGGAACACGTCTACGCGGGGCGCAGCTGGCGGGTGGTGTGGCGCACCACAGCGGACTTCAAGACCGTCGGCCAGGGGTCCTCGACGGCCCTGCTGATCACCGGCCTGCTATTCAGCGCCCTGCTGATGGTCGTGCTGCTCACCGTGCATCGCAGCCACCGGCAGGCTCTGCACACGGCCGCCAGCACCCGCGCAACCCTGCTCGACACCTTGGAATCCGCCGGCCTCGGGATATGGCGTCTCGACCGGAGCGACCTGCAGATGACCAGCAAGGGGCCACTGCTGAATCAGCTCAGCCCAGAATTGCGCAACGCCCAACACCTCGAGCAGATCCTCGAACAGGTGCACCCCGACGATCGCGAAGCCTACCGCAGCTGGTTGCAAGGCCTGCACAGTGGCCCCGGCACCGTGCGGGAGCAGCCGCTCCGCCTGCGCCGCGAGGAAGGAGGCTGGATGTGGTGCCTGTGTGCCGGCGCCGCGGGGGGCGAGCAGAGCCACGAAGTGCGCGGCACCCTGGTGGACATCTCCAGACTGATCGATATCCAGGAACAACTGCAGCGCTCGGAGCAGAGTGCCCGCCGGGCCCAGGCCAAGGCCGAAAATCTGGCTCGGGCCAAGACCGAATTCCTCGCCACCATGTCCCACGAGCTGCGCACCCCCCTCAACTCGATCCTGGGCTTCAGCGAGCGCCTCCGCCGCACCCTGCAACTCAACGAGCGCCAGGCTGCCGGACTCGACGCGATCCAACGCAACGGCCGCCACCTCCTCGAGCTGATCAACAACCTGTTGGACATGAGTAGGGCCGAGGCGGGCAAGATGGAACTCGAGCGTCAACCCGTTTCCCTCGGACAGCTCCTGCGCCAGGTCGGAGCCGACCTCGAACCACTGGCCAGTGACAAGCAGCTCCACCTGCTGATCGAGACCCCCGACGATGACCTGCGGGTCAGCTGCGACCCGTTGCGCACCGGACAGATCCTGACCAACCTGCTGGGCAACGCGATCAAGTACAGCGACGCCGGCCCGATCCGCATGAGTCTCCACGACGAATGCCTCCCCTACGGCAGCCGCTGGGCGGTCGTGCAGGTCATCGACCGAGGGATCGGGATCCATCCCGAGGACCTGCCCCGCCTGTTCGAGAAGTTCCAGCAGCTGGCCCCGGGTCAGACCCGCAGGAACGGCGGCAGCGGCCTGGGTCTGGCCCTCAGCCTCGAGCTGGCCGAACTCCAGGGCGGACGGATCGAGGTCGAGAGCCGCGTCGGCGAAGGCTCCACTTTCGGCCTGCGCCTCCCCCTGGAGACCGAGAATCAGCCACTGGTGCCCGGCACCGTCTGCTGAATCTCGCCCTCACCCCCCTATGCTCGCGGGCCATGATCCGCGCCCTATCCACCCTGATCTGCGTGTTCCTGCTGCCGGCCTGCAGCTCCTGGCCGGGCCTGGAGGACCCCAGCCTGAGCATCGCGCCCCGGATGAGCCTGCTGGCGATGAAGGGCCGCACCCGCATGCAGTCGGGAGCGCCGCCCACCAACAACCTGTCCTCCGGGGTCGAGCGGGTCGGGGCCAGGGAGCGCGACGAAGAGCTGGGCCTCCGCGTCAGCTATGGGGACGGCTTCTCCGGCTTCGACGCGGAGTACATGCTGCTCGACAGCCAGGCGACCAAGATCGGCCAGACCGAAGCACCTTGGGGCAGTATCCCGATGGGGGTCGACGTGCGCAGTAAGGTGCTGATGGACGAGATCCGCCTGCGCTACATCGCCGGGCTGCTGTCCTGGACCGACGAGGAGGAGGAGCGCTGGTTCAAGGCCGGCCTGGGGCTGCAGCTCAACCACCGGGAGATGAACTTCACCATCACTCAGGACGGCACCTCCAACAGCCAGAAGATCGAGATCAAGGATGACCTCTCGCCGATGCTGGCCCTGCGTCTGGCCGGGGGCCGCGGTCCCTGGACGGTGCAGATCGACTACGCGATCAACGACGACTGGGCCTTTGGCACCGGCAACTTCGAGGGGCGCTTCACCGACCTCGGCGCCCGGGCCAGCTACTTCTTCGAGGACCAGGACCTGACAGTCTTCGGCGGCTACCGCCGCTTCGATCTGCCCGCCACCGGCAACGAGGGCGACCTGCGCTACGACGTCGACTTCACCCTCGACGGGCTCTACCTGGGCTTCAGCTTCCAGTTCTAGAGGTGGCCACCCAAGCGCAGCCTACCCCCACCACGCCCCGCCGCCGGCGCTGGTTGAAGCGCCTGATCTGGGGTGCCGCCATCTGCCTGCTGCTGATCACCGGCGGCGTCACCTGGCTGCTGCTGACCAGCGTCGCCGAGCCCCCCGCCCTCACCGGCCGGCCCGCCATCCTCGACGCAAAGATCCAGGAGGACCAGGACGGCACCAGACGCCTGGGCCGCTCCTGGTTCCGCCGCCTGCCGGGCCGCTCGCTGCTCTACCTCGAGGGCGAACCCTTCACCCTGGGCTACAGCAACGCCAGCCTCACCCGCGCCCTGCTCGCCATCCAGGAGCAGAGCCTGGTCGACACGGTGCGCCGCTTCCTCCCCAACAAGGCCGCCCTGTACGGCACCGCCTTCTTGGTGCTGGTCAACAACCGCCGCCTACCCCAGTACGTACCCCTCGAGTACCAGCACGAGATCCACGGCCTCAGCCGGGACCAGGGCCCGGACCCCTACGCCGAGTTCGGCCCCCGCTACCACCGCATCCTCAACTACCACGCCGCCCACGACATCTCCCACTGGGTCTGGGACCAGCCAAACTTCGGCTGCACCGCCTTCGCCGCCGCCGCCCCACATACCGTAGACGGAAACCTGCTGGTCGGGCGCAACTTCGACTGGGAGAGCGGGAGCCACTTCGACCACAACAAGGTCATCGCCTGCTACCGCCCCAGTACGGGCGCGACCTTCTTGTCCGTGAGCTGGCCAGGCATGGCAGGAGCGGTCACCGGCCTCAACGAGCACAAGATCTTCTGCTCGATCAACGGCGCCCACACCGAGCACATGGGCTTGGGGGTCGGGCGCCCGGTGTCCTTGGTGCTGCGCCAGGTGCTGCAGTACGCCGTCGACCTGGACAGCGCCGCCCGCATCATTCAGGAGGCACCTGTATTCTGCGCGGACAGCTTCCTGGTCGCCGACGGCAAGACCGGCACGGCCCTGGTGGTCGAAAAGACCCCCAAGACCTCGGCGGTCCGGCGGATGCAGCGCGGCCTGCTGCTCCAGGCCAACCACTTCGAGAGCCCGGAGCTGAGCCAGGACCAGGGCAACCTCCGCTACCTGCGCGACGGCAGTACCCGCCCCCGCCACCAGCGCCTCAGCCAGCTGCTGCAGCGCCACAGCGGCGACCTGGACCCGCAACGGGCCGCCGGAATCCTCCGCGACCGCCGCCCGGGTCCCGGGATGGCCGAGGTCCTCGACCACCGGGGCTGCATCAACCCGATGATCGCCACCCATTCGGTGGTCTGCGACGTCAGCGCCGGCATCCTCTGGGTCTCTGAGGGTCCGCACCAACTGGGAGCCTACCGGGCCTACCGCATCAAAGACTTCGGCGGCGCCGCCCCGGCCGCGACGATCCCCGCCGACCCCTGGCTCAGCGCCGCCAACCTGCAGGAGCTCGCCGCCTGGCGCCAGGCCCTCGCCACCGCCCAGGAGCTGCTGCAGACACCGGAGGGCCAGGACCTCGACTCCGCCGCCCTCGACGCCGCCCTCGCGCAGGCCCGGCAACTCAATCCCGACCACCCCGACCTCGCCCTGGCCGAGGCCCGCACCGCCGTCCGGCGCGGCCAGACCGCGGCCGCCATCGCCGCATACCGTCGCGCCCTGGAGCTGCGGCCACCCTTCGGCCCGGTCCGCCGGCAGATCCACGCCGCCCTCGACCGCCTCGAGAACCCGAAGCAACCATGACCGAATCCCCCACCCCCGACTGGATCCTCGTCACCGGCGGCAGCCGCGGCATCGGCCGGGCGATCGCCTGTCAGCTCGCCGCGGCCGGCTACCACCTGGTCCTCAACTACCGCAGCCGCAGCGCCGAGGCGGAAGCCACGGTCGCCGAGATCCAGAACGCCGGCGGCAGCGCCGAGGCCCTGGCCTTCGACGTCGGCGATGCCGAGGCCTGCCGGGCCGCCGCCGCCGCTCTGATCGACCGCCTCGGCACCCCCTACGGCCTGGTCCACAACGCCGGGGTGACCCGTGACGGCCTGTTGGTGTGGATGAAGCCCGAAGACTGGGACGCGGTGCTCCGCACCAATCTGGACAGCTTCTACCACCTCACCCAGCCCTTCCTCAAGGGCATGCTCACGGCCCGCCGGGGGAGAATTCTGACCATCACCTCCACCGCCGGGCAGGTCGGCAACGCCGGCCAGGTCAACTACGCGGCGAGCAAGGCGGGGCTGATCGGCGCCACCATGGCCCTGGCCAAGGAGGCCGCCAAACGCGGCCTGACGGTCAACGCGGTGGCTCCTGGTTTCATCGACACAGACATGACTGCGGATCTGCCCGCCGATAGACTCTCCGCGGCCATCCCCGCCGCGCGCTTCGGCACCGCCGCGGAGGTCGCCGCCGTGGTGGCCTTCCTGGCCTCTCCGGCAGCCAGCTATGTGACGGGACAGGTGATCGGGGTCAACGGTGGCCTGGCCTGAGCCCTCACCCACGCATCGAGACCTCGCAGCTCTAGACCTCACACCCATGCAAGACGCCTCCCCCGAGCAGATCCGCGCCGCCGTGGACCGCATCATGATCGACGAGTTCGAGGTCGAGCCCGAAGCTCTCGAACCCGGCGCGCTGCTCGCCGATGACCTGGATCTGGACAGTCTGGACGGGGTGGACCTGGTAGTCGCCCTGGAGAAGGAGTTCGGCTGCCGCATCCCCGAGGAGGATGCCCGGGGGATCCGCTGCCTGGGCGACATCTACGCCCGGGTCGAGGCTGGCCTGCAGCGCCAGGAAGCACCGGCCCAGGATCCCGGAGTGCAGGAGCCGGCGCGCTGAACCCAGCCGCGGCAGACCTCTACCCCCTCCTGCCCCACCGTCCGCCGGTCCTCTGCATCGACACGCTCTGTGAGTCCGGGTCCGAGTACGCCATCTGCGAGCGCCACGTCCCCGAGGCTGCGGGGGACGACCAGGGCCATCTGCCCGAGCCCTGGCTGATCGAGGGTCTGGCTCAGACCGCAGCGGTATTCCAGGGCAGCCTGCAACGCGCCGCGGGACGGACCACCCGCAAGGGCATGCTGGTCGGGGTGCGCGGCATGGAGTTCCTGGCCCCGGTACCGGTCAACACGACGCTGCAGTTCCGAGTGCAGCTGGTCAAGCGCCTCGGCCCGCTGAGCTTGATGCAGGGCGAGGCGATGCTCGACGGCTGCTGCGTGGCCCGCGGCGCGCTCAAATTCTACGTCGAGGAGGGGCCGGCATGAGTCCCAGGCGCCGCAGCCGCTTCCAGCCCGACGCCAGCCGGTTCTTGGAAAACCGCTGCCGCCTACGGGTCCGCTTCCAGGAGGTCGACACCCTGCGCGTGGTCTGGCACGGCCACTACCTCAGCTACTTCGAAGAGGGGCGCAACGCCTTTGGCCGGCAGTTCGGTATCAGCTACCAGGACATCCTCGAAGCGGGACTCATCGCCCCTCTGGTGCACATCGAATGTGACTACTTCTCTCCGGCCCGCTTCGACCAGGAGCTGGAAGTGCGCACCCGCATGCTGCTGGTCAGCGGCGCACGGGTACATTTTGCATACCAGATCTCGGACGCCGCAGCAGGGAACCGGCTATGCAGCGGCAGCTCGGTGCAGGTGTTCACCGACACCGACGGCAACCTGCTGCTGACCCGTCCGACGTACTTCGAGGACTTCGTCAGCCGGCATCGGGACCAGGCTCAGGACCTGCCGTGAGTCCACCCCCCCAGTCGCTCTGCGTGCAGGGCATGGGCGCGGTGTCGAGCCTCGGCCTGAACCTGGAGGATCTGTGCGCGGGGATCTTCGCCGGCCGCAGCGGGCTGGCACCGAGGCGCCGGCTACGGGACACCGACTGCCTGACCGAGGTCTGCGCCGAGATCGACACGGCGCCGACCGGCCCCGGGGCGGCGACCCGTTTCGCCAGCGCGGCGGCCCGTCAGGCCCTGGCCGATCAAGACCCTCGGACCTGTGGCCTGATCCTCGCCAGCACCAAGGCCGAGCTCAGCGGCATCGACCCGGCCGCGGGCGAAGGCCTGGGCAACCCCGGTCGTCTGGCCCAGAGCCTGGCCCGCAGCCTGGGCTGCGAGGGGCCGGTGCTCGGCCTGTCTACCGCCTGCGCCTCGGGCCTGGGAGCCTTGATCCAGGCCGGCCGCTGGCTCCGCCACGGGCGCTGTGCCCAGGTGCTGGTCTGCGGCAGCGATGCCCTGAGCCCCTTCGTGCTCTCTGGGTTCTCCGCCCTGCTGGCCCTCGACCCGGGCCCCTGCCGGCCCTTCGACCGGCAACGCCAGGGACTGAGTCTGGGCGAGGGGGCGGGCGCCATCCTGCTCGGCACCCGGGCCCCTCAGGCCCCTCACGCCCGCCTGCTCGGTTGGGGGGAGAGCAACGACGCCGACCATGTCACCGGCCCGAGCCGCGACGGTAGCGGCCTGGCGCTAGCTCTGCGCCGGGCGCTGCAGCGCTCGGGCAGCAGGGCGGAGGAGATCGACTTCATCCACTTGCACGGGACCGGCACCCCGTACAACGACGCCATGGAGCTGCGCGCCCTGGGCCAGGTCTTCGACCCGGTGCCTCCCGCCGCCGGCAGCAAGGCCCAGCTCGGCCACTGCCTCGGCGCCGCGGGGCTGCTCGAGTCGCTGGTCTGCATCGAGGCCCTGCGCCGCGGCCGCACCCCCCCCAACCTGGGCTTCGCCCGACCCGATGCCGGACTCGACATCGGTCTGAGCGCCGCGTCCAGGGAGCTGCCCCGACGCCGCCGTGCCCTCAAGCTGGCCGCCGGCTTTGGCGGCATCAACAGCGCGCTGGTGTTCGGCTGGGAGGAGGGCCCGGGCGATGCCTGAGCTGCAACTCCTCGGCGCCGCCCGCTGCGATGACCAGGGGATCCTCAGCCAGGGGCAGGCCCCACAGAGCTGGGCAGAGCTCGGCCTCGACCCCTCCCGGCACCGCCTGGGAGCCCAGGCCCTGCTCGGCCATGCCGACCCGGCCTTCCGCCGCCTCGACGCCCTCAGCCGCCTCTGCGTCGCGATGGCCCAGCGCTGCCTGAACCGCGCCGCGCTCGACGGCAGCACCAGGCGGGACACGGCCCTGGTGTTCGGCAGCCGCCTGGGCTGCCTCGACAGCGACCGCCGCTTCGCCGCCAGCCGCCGCGACAGCCAGGGCATCGCCGCCGCGCTGTTCCCATACACCCTGCCGAGCACCTGCCTCGGTGAGGTCAGCCTGCGTTTTGGCCTGCAGGGCCCCAGCCTCTGCCTGATGCAGGTCGAAGCCCCCGGCACCGAGGCCCTGTGGACCGCGCGGCAACTGCTCACCGACGGCGAAGCCCAGGCGGTCCTGCTGCTCTGGGGCGACTGGTGCCCCGGCGAGGAAACCCGCCTCGCCGCGCTTTGCCTGCGCCCAGGCCCCACCCATACTCCCGGGCAAGCCACCCTGCCCGCGTCCTGCACCGACCCCAGCTCCTTCATCCACGACCTGCTCCCCGGCCCATGGACAGCCTGATCGCCGAACTCAAGCAACACATCGTCACCGACCTCGACCTGGAGGACATCAGCCCGACCGAGATCGACAGCGATGCGCCCCTGTTCGTCGAAGGCGTGGGTCTCGACTCCCTCGACGCCGTTGAGCTGGTGGTCATGCTCGAGCGCCACTACGGCATCAAGCTCACCGACATGGAGACCGCCAAGGCCGCCTTCGCCAGCCCCCGCACCCTGGCCGCCTTCGTCACGGAACACCGGGCATGAACCTGGCGGTCACCGGCCTGGGCATCCTCTCGGCCGCCGGTCGAGGGCCCACCGCGACCCTGGCCGCCCTGCGTGAGGGGCGCGACGGCCTGGGGCCACTGAGCCAACTCGACTCACCCCGCAACGGCCACCTGCGGGTCGCCGAGGTACGCGAGCCGATCTCCGGCCCCCGCACCCTCGGCCTGGCCGCCACCGCTGCCGCCGACTGCCTGGTGGACGCCGGGATCGACGGGCGCGGACTCGGCCTGCTGCTCGGCACCTGCACCGGGGGCATGCCCGAGACCGAAGCGACCCTGCAGGCCGGCGGCCTCGACACCGCCCTGCCACCTGCCCTGTTATGCCGTCACGAATGCGGCCAGGTCACTGCCGCCCTCGCGGACCAGCTCGGCATCGACGGCCCGCGCAGCACGATTTCCACGGCCTGCAGCTCCGCCGCCGCAGCGATCGCCCAAGCCGCCGACTGGATCGAAGCCGGTCTCTGCGACCGGGCCCTGGCCGGTGGCATACACCTGGTCAAA
>WURV02189821.1:0-12503 GCA_011762755.2 Epimenia babai | reverse complement strand
AGGTATTAAATGTTTTGGAGGTATTGGAGCTATTGAAGGTGTTGGTGGTGAGGTAGGTTTTAGAGGTATTGGAGGTGAAGGAGGTATTAAATGTTTTGGAGGTATTGGAGCTATTGAAGGTGTTGGTGGTGAGGTAGGTTTTAGAGGTATTGGAGGTGAAGGAGGTATTAAATGTTTTGGAGGTATTGGAGCTATTGAAGGTGTTGGTGGTGAGGTAGGTTTTAGAGGTATTGGAGGTGGAGGTGTTAAAGGTGCTGAGGGTGTTTGAGGTATTGAGCGCAGTCTGAAGCTGTTCTTGTTTGTAGTATATCAAGGCTAATAATTATCAACCCGTCACTTTTTGATTTTCGCAACCATTTTATTATACTGTCAAGAGGCAAGGGTAAATTTCTTGAGTCAAGTGTCAAACTTAAGAAAAAATTCAGAAACTTTATGGCCAGAGACAGAGTTACACGGCCATTCATGAAACTGATTCCAGAAGCCAACAGATGGTCCACATAAGGTGCACACTTGGCTGAATCTGTTTCGGGTTATGTACAGTAAAATGAGTAGATAGCAGAGAAACGTCTGAAACAGTGGAACAAGTCCTCTTCAAAACCACACTGCGAAGCCTCCTCAGACATCCTATGTACAGTTAGTATATGATGAGGTACCGTCGCATGAAATAATGCTAGAGGTTGATTATTGGGTGCATCGGCGATAGAACTACGGTCTGCTGACAGGCCAATAATCTCACCACTTGGCAACACGCTGCCAATATCTAAAGACAAATTCTATTCGTGACAAGAACATTCTCAAGAAAGTTCTGCTTTATCAGGTGGTATGTTTTATGGAAGCTTGTCATTGTTAGAGGTACATATTCTACATAAAACATTGTGGGTTTGATTTATACATAAAAATTTGTGTGTAAACAATCAGATGAGTCATACTGGGGCAAAGATTTATCCTTAACAAGTTCTCAACTACAAACAGCTTGTTGTTACTGCACAATTATAGACAATGGAGAACTTTAACAAAGGTAAAACTGGTTATAGACACATACCGCTCCAGGCTGGATCTCTATCCAGTTACCAGATGCCTCATCTTCCGTACACAACACCGAGTACTGTGCACACAATGACGTGACATATACAGTAAAACATATTCAATTAACTCATAAAAAGCCTCGCATATATTCACATGCAAAACAGATAATAAGATTATTATTAATAGCAAGAAAAACAAGTACAATGGGTGTTTTCTACCTAGCTGATAGCCGAAAATACATCCTTTTTACTGTTTTTACTTCACAAAAATCATTGGCTGTTTTGTTTCTGACAAACATCTTTGACCCATCTGTACATAACAAACATGTTTTGGCCCTCTGTACATCACAAACATCTTTGGCCCCTCTGTACATCACAAACATCTTCGGCCCCTCTGTACATCACAGACATGTTTGGCCCCTCTGTACATCACAGACATCTTTGGCCCCTCTGTACATCACAAACATCTTTGGTCCCACTGTACCTCACAAAAACCTTTGACCCATCTGTAGATCACCAGCATCTTCGGCCCCTCTGTACATCACAAATCTCTCTGGCCCCTCGGTACATCACGAACCTCTTTGGCCCCTCTGTACATCACGAACCTCTCTGGCCCCTCTGTACATCACGAACCTCTTTGGCCCCTCTGTACATCACAAACATCTTTGGCCCCTCTGTACATCACGAACATCTCTGGCCCCTCTGTACATCACGAACATCTCTGGCCCCTCTGTACATCACGAACCTCTTTGGCCCCTCTGTACATCACGAACCTCTTTGGCCCCTCTGTACATCACAAACATCTTTGGCTCCTTTGTAGTTTGGAAACCTCAATGCTACTGTTCTCAATAGCATGAAATTTGGCTAGATGTACAAAAAATTTCTGGGAAAAAGATTAAACGGCAACGGCATTAGAGATTTGAACATATAATATATTAATGAATGCAGTAGATATGATAGTCTGAGCGAGTCAGAGATCATGGGTCACTAACATCAGCGGTGTTGACCATCATGTAGTACGGGGTGAAGGTCACGATCTTGGTGAGGCCAGAACTGGTCAGACTTATGGTTACTCCAGCCTGATATGAGACAAATAACCATTGGTCAGTTAATGGACTCAAATGATCTCATTGGTCATTCCTAATAATTACAACGAATAATTATTCATTGTAGATGTGCATAGAGATGGACACTAAATGATGAAATATGGAACGGAAAAACATTGAAGCTAATCCAGGAGGGGATGGCCAATCGAGAAAAAAAGTTATAGTCACCTTTATTTAGAAAGGAATGAGTAAGAGCTGGTTTTTTTATTTAGATTTAGAGTTGGTGGGTAAAATGCTACTAGACAAAACAGAGAGCGAAGGGTTAAAATGTTGGGCAATACCAATCGGACTTTCTCGTTGAATCTTTGGGCGATCATGTTAGATCGTTAGCCTCGGGTATGTGAAAGTACAAGATTTTTTTATGTGGAGAAATAGATTCATATGCACCGTACATAACTCAAATTATTCTACTGCTGGAAATAAATGCAAATTTAAAGTAAATCATAAACGAAGTAATTTGAGAGCAATGTGGGTATCGAGCTCTGATGGTAAACTTTGGGATATTATTGATAGAACTACTAGAACAAGTCCCATTTTGAATATCTTGAAATAAAAACAAAAACCCATTGATAACAATTGTTTTTTTATGATATGCTACTGCCTGTAATAAGATCTTATGTGTATAGCAACAGTGTTATACACTGATTCTTTCTTTTATTGATTTCTCTTTTTTCTTTTATTTCTTGCAGCAGTTTTGATAAGAAGCAATATGTTTTGCACTCTATAATCATGCTTTTTTAACAAACTTTTTGTTTTTATGATATGTTTATGCCTGTACTAAGACCTTATCATGTCTTTAATGACAGTGCTATAAACTGATATTTTATTTTTACTTTATTTCTTTCTTTTATTTTTTACAGCAGTTTTGATAAACAATGTGTGTTGCACTACACTTGCACTATCTATAACTACAACAACAGTGTTGTAGACTGATTTTTTTTATTTATATCATATTTTTTTTTCTTTTACAGCAGTTTATTTATTACAGTGTTATTTTTAGAGCAGTTTTGATAGGAAGCAATGTGTTTTGCCCCCTATAATTATTCTTTTTTCACACACTTTTTGTTCTTCAAATTACTGCACTTTCCTTCGTGTTCATGGGGAGTAATGCCGATTAAGTCTAACTTGCGTTACTCTCCCTTTTATCAAAGATAACTTTCCCATTTTTAGTTTTTATAACATTAATTGTAATACATCACTAGTTATTAAGTACACTTCCGCCACAAATAGTTGCCACATTTTATCTCTATGTGTGTAAACATGTATGTCTAATAAAAATGTACATATTACGTATACTGAAGTTATATAGCACATGTGTGTAAATATGCATTATATGATTATTTTTGAGAAATAAATAAAGAACTTTAACTTGAACTGGAACATTGCTGCTGCATATGACAAAACAGCCTAGTGAGGAGTTCTTGGGTGAATCATAAAGCAAGGACCAACGCTTACAGATATATCACACAAAACTCTCTCTTCTGCAACTTGTCCCTTTACAAATAATCGACCAAGGGAAGGCAACTCCATAAGCCCTGTAACAGGCAAACCACTCAACTGGTTAGTTCCCAGTTCATATTCTGTTGTTAAAGATATAAATTTAGCTTGTATATCTGGCAAGATGACCGAGCCAATTGGGATAAATGCCCGTGAGACAACACATCTACTTGGGATTGGAAGCGTCTATCTCACATTGTGAATGCCAGTGCTCTTCCAATGGTTGTATCCTAGATACCTGTAACAGGTAAACATTTAGGGCACACCTCTTTAGGTGCGGCTTTATCATTCGAACTCTTGCATGTGATCGTTCCTGAGCTTGCTACAGTGTCCAGAGAGAACTGGTCTGACCACTGGGAGTCGCCGATCTTCAAGGCGGCCTGTAAAATATGGCATATAGACAAAAAAATGTACATCATCTCATAAGTGTCACCATCATTTCTTAAAGTGTATCGGAGGAATCATTTCTATAATGGAGGGCAGACATATTTCAGTGAAATCTGAAAAAGCTGTACAAAAACTAACTTCACCTTTGTCATCTTGACATTTATTCATTAGCCAGAAAAATTGAATAAAAAAGTTGTTTCATGATCGAAATTGTTCAAATCAGTTCAACAGCGATTATATAATAGATAAGAATAAAATTGACGAGTGAATCAAGCCAGAAGAAACAGCAACCGTAGAGTAGTTACGATACAGATTATTTAAATATTTACCTATATATTCAATAATACACATTTGTGAAATCTGGCATGTACTAATTGACACATACAACAAACAGAGATATTAGTGACAAGCAATACACGTTGCAGACTAAAACCACATAATCACATAATTCATTCCTATATTTCACATGGTCTAGCCCTAAAGTACACCCAGTGAACATGTGTCTTACATTAAAATCAAGGTATAAAAGGGTGCAATAGTAAGGTAGACTGACCCCCCCATCACCAGGCATTAATTATGAATGATAAAAGCGAGCAGCAAGTTGTGGATGTGATTTCTGCAGACATGTGTTGCAGTGACAATGTATAAATTTCTCTTTTATCTTCCTCCATCGGTTTCTAGCTTCAAAAAATGTCTCACGGTTCATTGGTTAAGACCGTGATAAACTTTTCACAGATACTATAGCTAAAAGTTTCAGAGATTCGCGTCGTATGCAACTAGACACAATGAACTACGGTAATCAAAGGTAGAACATACAGTTCTGTTCATAAGGAGAATTCCTCCAAAACAGTGCACATAGACATGGTATTTTAGTGCATAAGCATAATAAATCAAAACAATAATGTTATATGCAACAGATATGGATGATGCATGCCGAAGAGAAATGTGGGATTATGTAGATATCGGGGATATATTTGATGTGGCATGAACTGACTTTGAGACAGTGCCAAAAGAGAAAGTGCTAAAAGAGACAGTGCCATAAGAGACAGTGTCAAAAGAGACACTGTCAAAAAAGAGACAGTGCTAAAAGAAACAGTACCGAAAGAGACAGTATCGAAAGAGACAGTACCGAAAGAGACAGTGCCAAAAGAGAGTGCCAAAAAAGAGACAGTGCTAAAAGAGACAGTGCCAAAAGAGACAGTACCAAAAAGACAGTACCGAAAGAGACAGTCCCAAAAGGGACAATGCCGAAAGAGACAGTACCGAAAGAGACAGTACCGAAAGAGACAGTGCCAAAAGGGACAGTGCCAAAAGGGACAGTGCCAAAAGGGACAGTGCCGAAAGGGACAGTGCTGAAAGGGACAGTGCCAAAAGGGACAGTGCCAAAAGGGACAGTGCCAAAAGGGACAGTGCCAAAAGGGACAGTGCCAAAAGAGACAGTGCCAATGACGCCTCAATTTGTCAAGACCCAAAAACTCAACTATTCGACTGTTATTAAAAACTCCGTTCATGCTCGTCTGTTTCTCACCAAAGAGTGGCCTGTTCCACTGTTACTTAGAATATAAATAATATCGGAGAAAACAATAGCGCGCTTGTCTGAAAATTTTTGATGGCAGCGAATAACGCTGTAACCCTCGTTCTCGACCTTTTAGAGGCATTCAAGAACATCAACCATGTCTCGATGTCACGATGCAAAACAGGCTTCAGAACTGATACAGTATCATTGAGCATGCTCTTCAGTGGATACACTCATATTTCTCAAGAAGGTATCAGGAAATATTTCTGATTTCATGTCACCATTTACGGGTAGTGTTGATAAGTTATTGGACTATACACGGCTGCACATAGCGCGTTTAGTTACATGTTTAGTTACACGTTTAATTACATGCGGCATGCATTGGTGAAGAAATCCTTGCCAGCTCCTACTGTCCAATGTTATCAAACTCTACATCGTAACGATATACCGGGTGAAGTTAACTGATTCACCGAGACATATAACATGAACAGTTGAGGTAAACAAACATAGTGACCAAAAATAATCAAACACAAGACACGAAACTTCACTACTAAGAAGAAAAGGTGGGGGCTAATGGTGCGTGTTATATGATTTTCTGAGACACACATAACGAAGGATTGAGTGGGGAATCGTTCTTGAACAAATACATACTGACCATCATAAGGGTACACGTCGCTCCACCCATTAATATTAAGTCCTCGATGAGATTATTGAGAAATGGTGAACTATTGCAATAGTGAATGTAATATCGTTAATCTGGCCTGCTCCATAATCCAATAAACGTAGAGTGGATGGTCTCTTTATTGCGGTTGTATTAGGTCCACAGTAGGATTATAGGGATACAGTGAATGTGTGTCATTACTGCTGCATTTCAGTAAACTACCACTACTTCTACAAACTATTATTATTGCTAATTATTTGCCAAACCATTTGCCATTTTGTGAATGTTTTTATGTCATGTTGGCAAGAGCTGATCTGAGTTATCACTCGGGCTCACTTCGGATTTCTTTTGAGTGAAATAAAAACATGTTCAAAACAAACAAAATGAAATAAAACTCGGGGGAACTAATAAAAAAACACGGAGTATTATTTAATAAGTTAAACATGCTGGAAGAGAATGTATGCTAGTGGTGCAACAAAACGTTCTCAAACCTAGTTGGAGGGTTGTGCAGGATAAACAAGAATATACCAAAAAGAGGGAATCATTTGCCTGATGACTGCAAGCTCTTGGAACAAAATACACAAAAGTAAAATCTGTGTGAGACTCCATGCTGAGATCATCTCCAACAAAACATCAAACATCTACGGATTCACTCACACTCCCCAACTTACTTTTCCCGACTGTTTCATTTTCTTGACTTGGCTGCCCTTTTTATCATCGCCCTTTTTATCATCGCCCTTTTTATCACTGCCCTTTTTATCATCAGTTCGTTTTTTATCCTTCTGTGAGTCAGCATCCTTGGTAAAAGTGGAAGTCCACATATATGCGAGTATAAAATATCGAGTAACATTTGGATAAGATTCTAGATGCAGGATACAGTTCCAGATAGAAGATAAACATCCAGCTGGTAGATAAAAATTTCAGATAGAAGATAAAGATCCCGCTGGTAGATAAAAATTTAAGATAAAGATAAAGATCCCGCTGGTAGATAAAAATTTCAGATGGAAGATAAAGATCCCGCTGGTAGATAAAAATTTCAGATAGAAGATAAAGATCCAGCTGGTAGATAAAAATTTAAGATAAAGATAAAGATCCCGCTGAAAGATAAAAATTTCAGATAGAAGATAAAGATCCCGCTGGTAGATAAAATTTCAGATAGAAGATAAAGATCCCGCTGGTAGATAAAAATTTAGGATAAAGATAAAGATCCCGCTAGTGGATAAAAATTTTAGATAGAAGATAGAGATCCCGCTGGTAGATAAAAATTGCAGATAGAAGATAAAGATCCCGCTGGTAGATAAAAATTTTAGATAGAAGATAGAGATACCGGGGAAGATAAAAATTTCAGATAAAAGATAAAGATTCTGCTGGCAAATACAAATTTCAGATAGAAGATAAAGCTTCAAGTTGTTAAACAAAATTTAACAAGCACCTGTTACATGTGTTACGTGATAAATTTGACACTAGATATACATAATTATACATGGGAAGGTGTGGTAGGCTGAGGCAAAATCCTGTCTGCATGATTAGGATGGAGATAAAGATCCACCTGATGGGATGTTGATGGAAGGATTTCCTGTTTAATTAGGGACGAATCGACCCACATGGCTCAGTATATAGAGCATCCGAACCATTCTCTCCAAGTCGCTGGTTCACACTAACGACGATGGCGACGTGTTTTCTGGATTGATCCAAGTTCGAGGTTAAACGTACCTTTTTCTTGCTGAAGATGTTACGACTCCTCACTGAGAAGAGGGTGATATCGTCGCAGTTCGCCGGGTGTTCAGCCAGCACTTCGTCGTCTGAACCCTGGTGACCAGAGGGTATCTCACTTATATAACGGGCATGTAAACAAACGTTACTTCACAATGAAACTGTATATTGCGATGTTCATTATGCGAGCAGTCATCATGGTACTGTACAGAATCACCAGGAAACAATCATAGATTTCGTGGTTTACTTTCACTTTCAGGTGTAACCAGTGTCAGCTGAAGGCATATTCTATGAGCACAGATACCCCAGCCAAAACATAATCCCAATACATTCATACAATGCATTCACACACCGTAACAAATTGTAGCATCACCCTAAACGTATATGGTAAAGTACAACATTTATACACAGCGAGCATTAGCCAATAAAGGCTCTCTGATGCTGTTTACAATGCAATGTTTTTTGGCAGCTACTCAATGCATATACAATACCTTTAATGCTTACCGCACTAACACCTGTTCATCACATTACTATAGCAATACAAATCTTTGACAACAGAGTGCTAAGGGTTAACACCTGTATATCACACCGCCAACATTTATCGCGACAGCAACATTTATAGTAGAAGCATCATGTATTGTAATAGCAACATTTATAGTAATAGCATCATGTATTGTAATAGCAACATTTATAGTAATAGCATCATGTATTGTAATAGCAATATTTATAAAAATAGCATCATGTATTGTAATAGCAACATTTATAAAAATAGCATCATGTATTGTAATAGCAACATTTATCGTGACAGCAACATGTATTGTAATAACAACATTTATAATAATAGCATCATGTATTTTAATAACAACCTCTACTACAAACCATGTACCCAAACGAGATGTATTTACAGGTCGGTCTCTCATATCTCTCGATTGCTCCGGTCAATAAAGCCGTAAAAAAGTACTACCGATGCTTATTCATGATGACTGAAACCGATGCTTATTCATGATGACTGAAACCGATGTTTATTCATGACGACTGAAACTGATGTTTATTCATGACGACTGAAACTGATGTTTACTCATGACGACTGAAACTGATGTTTACTCATGACGACTGAAACTGATGTTTATTCATGACGACTGAAACTGATGTTTATTCATGACGACTGAAACTGATGTTTACTCATGACGACTGAATCTGACGTTTATTCATGACGACTGAAACTGATGTTTTTTCATGACAACTGAAACTGATGTTTATTCATGACGAGTGAAACTGATGTTTATTCATGACGACTGAAACTGATGTTTATTCATGACTGAAACTGCACTCGCTGCATGAGTGGAGCATGTCAATGTAACACCTAAGGGCGCGTAACCGTGTTAGATAAAACATAGAGATTAAAGTAAATGAGTGAATGAATGATGTAATGAATAAATATAAAAATGAATGAATCATTAAATAAATGAATAATTGAATGAAAGAATGGAATAAATAAACAAAAATAAATGAATAAATTAAGATATTAACAAAAAGAATGAATAAATAAAATTAATGTATGATTGAACGAATGAATGTATGCCCCAAAATCTGAATTAATTACTTTGATCTTGAATAAAGTCTGTTATTTGTTTGTTCTGATAAATATAGATCTAGTTAAAAATAACACAATAGCATGATCTCATACATATGAATAAAATATGTATACAATACTCATACATATAATACAGACTATTATTGATGTTAGCATTAGGATGATTTCATCGTATATACAAGCATGGTGATTCCTGAGGGACCTTTGGTGCTTACGATGAAGGAGATATAAAGTAAACAAGCACTGACTCCGTGGCTTGTACCCAAAATCACCAAATAAAATGCGCAGAAATATTGAAATGAATCAGGTTATTGTAAGGTAATAATGGTAATAATAAGGTAATAATGGTAATAATAATAATAAGGGAATAATGGTAATAATAAGGTAATAATGGTAATAATAATAATAAGGGAATAATGGTAATAATAATAATAATAAGGTAATAATGGTAATAATAATAAGGTAATAATGGTAATAATAATAATAATAAGGTAATAATGGTAATAATAATAATAAGGTAATAATGGTAATAATAATAATAAGATAATAATGGTAATCATAATAATAATAAGGTAATAATGGTAATAATGTGATAATAAATCATTTATTCTGATCATTCTGGTAGAACCCATGCGGGACTGCGTTAAGGCACTGAGCCAGGTAGCATGCATCGACTCAAGAGGCCCGGGGAAACTCGTCACGACAGTAACTAGATCAAGGGAGATAAATACTCGGGAGGGCGGACAAACTCGCGGCAATAATGCCATAAATGTCTCGAGGAACTTGGATGATTTCAAGGTAACTTTTATCATCACCGATGAATGAATTTTGTGCTGAATCTCCGCACTATGGACTTGAGCTGGTTGATTCTGGGGTTCTAAGATGAATTCTAGTGTAGTAACATCAACATTCGACTTAATCACTAGGCTTGACCACCATGTAGGGACCCAATGATAATTTCAATAGGCACTGGGCTGTACTTTTGCAAAAAACTGGTCACATTTAGCTCGTGAAATGGAGTTTCCCCGGCCCGCTTGAAACCGAAAAAAGAAAAGAGCGTAGGTTATAGACAGGTAATATACCCAAACACCAATGACAGCATCCCACCACCCAGCCACGCATGTTGTTACCAACTAGTCGGGGGTCACATAGAAAGCTAAGGGCATTTTGTCTTCCTGAAAGTAGTTCAATAGACGGTCAAGTTGCGATGACAAAAAAGCAAAGAAGGAATAAGTCATTTGTCTGAGTGGAACAAAATTTATGTCACGTGAATGCAGCTGATTTCAAACCAAGCAATATCCACCTAAATCGTAGATATGCCACAAAGGTTGAAACAAAAAAAATATATTTAGATTTTAAAGTTAATGTTAAAAGACTGGATATGGGTCGAGACAAACACAACAAAAAAAAAAGAAAGTCGATTGCAGTTAAATATGTTTTGCCATACAGTTTGCCCAAAATAAAAAATACTTTCAATTTCACAGTTACTTTCAATTCGAAAATTACTTTCAATTTCATAGGTACTTTGAATTTCAGATTGTTTCTATTAAAAAAAATGACAATAAAATGTATACTATTAAAAATTGGCATCTCAAGTTGAAAATAAACGTCGCATAGCCGTGGTTTACCATCCGGAGATATCTAGATCAATTTTCCTTGAGGAGTTTTCTGATTTAGTTGACAATGTTTGCATCAGTAGCCTCGAATTTTTTATCTATGAACGCATGGCATCTAAGAAGGCATGGGTCAAATGAGTGGAATAAGAGAAGTCATACGTGGAATGAATGAAAGAAAGTCATGGCTCGTATGGCAAATAAAATAGGTCATTGGTCGAATGAGTAAAATAAAAGAAGTCATTTGTCGAATGTGTGAAATTAAAGAAGTCACGAGTTATATGATTGAAATTAAAGAATTCATCGGATGAATAAGTGAAATGAAAGAAGACATTGGTCGAATGAGTGAAATAAAAGAAGTCGTGTGTCGAAAGTGTGAAATCAAAGCAGTCACGGGTTATATAATTGAAATTAAAGAATTCATGGCAGAATGAGTGAAATAAAAGAAATCATTGGTTGAATGAGTGAAATAAAAGAAGGCATTGGTCAAATGAGTGCAATGAAAGAAGTCATGTGTCGAATGTGTGAAATCAGAGTAGTAAAGGGTTATTTGATTGAAATTAAAGAATTCATCGGTTGAATGAGTGAAATAAAAAAAGTTGTGTGTCGAATGTGTGAAATCAAAGAAGTAAAGGGTGATATGATTGAAATTCAAGAATTCATCGGTTGAATGAGTGAAATAAAAGAAATCATTGGTTGAATGAGTGAAATAAAAGAAGTCATTGGTCGAATGAGTGAAATAAAAGAATCTTTCGTGGAATGAGTGAAATAAAAGAAGTCACGGGTCATATGATTGAAATTAAAGAATTCATCGGTTGAATGAGTGAAATAAAAGAAGTTGTGTGTTGAATGTGTGAAATCAAAGAAGTCACGGGTTATATAATTGAAATTAAAGAATTCATGGGTTGAATGAGTGAGATAAAAGAACTCATTGGTCGAATGAGTGGAATAAAAGAAGTCATTGGTCGAATGAGTGAAATTAAAAAGCCAAGTTGTGAATGAGTGAAATAAAAGAATCTTTCGTGGAATGAGTGGAATAAAAAAGGCATGGGTCGAATGATTTAAATCAGAGAAGTCCCAATTCAAATGAGTGAAATAAAAGAATTCATTGGATGAATGAGTGAAATAATAGAATTAAGGTCGAATGAGTGAAATAAAAAATCATGGCTCACATGAGTGGAATCAAAGAAGTCACGGGTTAAGTAAGTGAAATAAAAGAATTCGTAGGTCGAATGAGTGAAATAAGAAATCATTGGTCGAATGAGTGAAATAAAAGAATTCGTAGGTCGAATGAGTGAAATAAAAGAATTCGTAGGTCGAATGAGTGAAATAAAAGAATTCGTAGGTCGAATGAGTGAAATAAAAGAATTCGTAGGTCGAATGAGTGAAAT
>WURV02189810.1:0-12504 GCA_011762755.2 Epimenia babai | reverse complement strand
ATTAGTCTCAAAAGGTGTTACCTCATTTTTTCTCTTACTTTTCAAAGACTAATACGGCTACTTATATTATACATAAAGAATTATAACTGTCAGACGACAAATTTGAGTACGTATGTCGTTATATTATAGGAGAATGGCGTGTTTGCCACAATGCAGTCTGATGAAATTATTAAGAAGGCCAAGGCGGTGTTGGACGCGTTTGGGCTCGGATCTGGGGCGACTGCGCGAACAGACGAGTGAGTACGAGATGCGACTAATGCTGCTTCACGGTTTATACATTATGAGATTTGTTGAACGCGATATATTCATCGGCGCCAGTGGTGTAGTGGTTAGACGCGCTGCCTTTTATGCAAGAGGTTGCGAGTTCGAACCAGCATAAACCAGGGATTTTTTCCCGCGCTTTCCCCAATAGGAAAAAAAGCAAGATTTTCGCGCTTGAATATTGAGAATGATTTGTCGTAGAATGGTTTATTATAAAATATTTTCGGGATGTAACAGGGCAATGTTGTACGTGCGACTGGCATTTAATTATAAAGTAGCACCAAAACCTCGCCTTTTTTGTCTCTTTTTTTCTTTTTTATATTGATAGTTAGTTGGAAGCTAGTTCCCTCAGAGCGTCATTCAACGAATTGCAAGCGAGAAAATCACCGGATTGTCATTGGTTGAAGCTTTCAACAATTTGGCAACATATTTGATATATCTAGCACGCTCGATTTCGCAATTTTCCTGGCACCGTTAGATCGGTTAAAGCCGGCGATATAATCAAATTGTCGCGTTCGACACATCGTATAGTATGAAGGCACTTACAACGAAGACCAAGAGGCTTGATCATTATAAATTTCACCAATAAATTGTACTATTATTGCGATTTTATAGCGAGATTATGACCGTATACAGGTCGACACAAAATAGGGTTGGACTATATCATGATGACAGAGCAATGTAGAATTGTACGCACGAACTTTTCATGATTATAGTCTTAGTATTTTCCGTTACCACAGAGAAACGCAAAAAAAATATTTTATCTATAGGAAAATATATGCAATATCCAAAAATATTAATATACCCATTTAATATTTCGTCTCTGGCGAATATATACGGTATTAACGATATTTTACGTATAACCTAACATTTTGTATACGTTAAAACACAGGCAAGTTACAATGACGTTATTTATAGAATCATTGCACCTGATTGATGAATTATATTGTATAGAAAGCTTGTGCTAATCATAATCTTAGTTAGTCGATATGGTGTTAAGATCACTTTTCGTGTTATATATAGTGTAATTCTGGGTAGGAACTGTCTTTTAAAGAATTTTGTAACACTAGCTGTTATTACGGTCTAAGGACGAAATGCTCTTGCTAACGTAACAGAGTTTAATTTTTTTCTATACAGGGAACCGTCTGGTTTCTTAGCCGAGAACAAGCATGCCCAAACCGTGGTTGCTACGTGCAGACTGAGGTCAGCCGTACTTTCGCGTAAGTTATTGAAACTAGACGCGCAGAGACCAGAACAGAAACGCAGGTCACGGCCGCACGAAGTTCAATCAAAACAGACGGGTTCAGCCAACGAACGTGTGAGTGAACCATTAATAGTTGAATCGAAGACAAGTCCAGGTCTATGGTAGCGAAATTTTACTCTCAAAATCTTTTAATTTTTTCCTGACTCTTCATAATATTGGGCCTGGTTAATGATCTCTTCGCTGTTTAAGTTCCCAGAGGTCGTTTGCACTCAGGTGATACATATTAGACATTGGGTTTGGTATTGCAAGGGAGATAAGACAAGACCATAGGGCAAGGACACAGGGGAGATAATAATTATATGTTAGAAGAGGAAAGGGCGAGAAACAGGTGATCAGTTTCTGTTGACCAAAGTAGTGAGTTGAATGTTGAGCAGAAATTACTATACAGATACGGCTGCGGTGAGAAATGCTGTGGAATAGGCGTTTTTTCGCGAGTGCATATTCCAAAATGTAGAACGCCTTTCCAAGTTACGACAGGAAACATACCGCCCGTCATCTTTTCATGTGTTTTTACATAACATACTCGGATTGCTTCCCCTTTTTCTCATTGCTCTGCGTTTTAAGTGTGAAACGCAACTGAAAGTATCTATACATACTTTACCAGTATCGTGGCTATGTAAAATATTTTAACATTTACATTTACACCGTTGATGGTAAACTAACAAACGATTATACGCAGGTGCGACCACGACCAGCGACGGCGATCGGTGTGATGACGGTCGCTAAAAGTGACACTCGCTCATTATGTCAATCGTAAAATTCAAGAGACTAGTTAGACATCGAGCAAAGCGGCAATCATAAGAGTGTTCTACCACGCGCTATGGGGGGGGGGGGTCATAGAACCTTTACCAAACGTCCTTGGGATGGCTAACCATCATAACCGACTTTTCCTGGTGCTCATAGGTTTTTTCCTGTGCATTTCTCTCCAACTTTTCCACGATGTATCACTTTACACTCAGAACTATTAAACGATAATTGCCACTTTTCTGACCACTGGACTGTATTGCTAAGATCGTTCTTCAGAATAGCTCCCCAGTGTTTGATGTAACATTATACCATTTTGTGTCATGGGCAAATATTATTTATTATACTTGATATTTCATCGGTTATGTCATTTATAAAAATCGTAAAAATAGTGGTCCTAACACACTACCTTGTGAAATCCCACTAGTCACCTTTGTCCATTTGGAAAATTCCCCATTAACTAACACCCTGTGTTTCTTATTATTTAAAAATTCTAATATCCATGTGTTTACCTTTCCCTTGATGTCATATGCCTCACGTTTGCTTAACTTCTGATGCGGAACACTATCGAATGTTTTCTGAAAGTCCATGTAAATGCAATCGAGACTATCCATCATACGCGTCCAATCCTCAATCACCTCCAATAATTGTGTTGTACATGATCTTCCCGCTCTAAACCCATGTTGCTCCTCACGAAATAATCCGTTTTCATCCATATGCGCTAAAATTGTATTCCTTATAATGGTTTCTAGTATTTTGCATTCTATAGATGCAAGACTTACGGGTCTGTAATATTGCGGTTGCGCTTTGCACCCCTTTTTGTACATAGGTGTGAAATTTGCATGTTTCCATTTGGATGGTATCATTCCTGTTTTATAGCTTCTTTAGTGGGAAGAGCAATGTTTGGAATAGATGAGATCTGGTCCTGCTGCCTTTGTTGGTTGTAGTTTTTTATGACTTTCTCAATATCATCATCAGTTATATATAGACTATATTTGATCATTTTTCTTTTCATTGTCTTTCCTCTAAAGTTGGAATACTCCTTTATCTTAGTTCGTGAACACTGACCCAAAAGTTTTATTTAATATATCCGCTTATTCACCCTTTATCATTATATAAAGTTCTTATTCCTGATTTCACTTTCATTTTCGATTTGCACATCTCCAAAAGCTCTTCGGAATTTCTTTGTACTCTGTGGCAACTATACGCTCAAACTCCCTTTTGGTTTCCCTAATTACCTTTATTACTAACATGCTCTCGACGTTTTCATATTCTTTGAGGTTTGGTTTTCCTTATATCTATTCCAAGCGTTTTATACTTCTTAGTACGTATATTCTTAATTTTTCTATACATCCAGATTGAGTTTGCTAGCCCTTTGGTCATCCTCGATTTTGGAATGTGATTTTCCATATTTTTGTTCACTGTTGCTTTATCTAGTACCTCATCCCAGTCAATCGCCTTTCCCTTTTCATACTTACCCTTATAGTAATTATACCGACTTTTCTTCCTTGCTACCTTAAATAATATGAGGATATCGAATGTCAGTGTTATATGGTCGCGTTTCTCTAATGGAGAGCCATATGTTACGCTTTGTATTACCTCCTCTTCATTTGAGGAAATGAGGTGCAAAACACTGAATGTACAGTGATCTCTTTAACGCGTTGGTTCCATAATGTGCTGTGAGAGATAGCAGTCATTTATATTGTCAAACAGTTGTACTTCTTCATCCCTTACCGACATCATATTCTCCCAGTCAATGTCCTTGTAATTGTTAACGAGCCACTTAAGTACTTCCTTTTCGCTCCAATAATGTGCCCCTTAGTTAAGGATAAGACGTACGTCGAAATAAACAAGAGAGCTCGCGCATTAGTCGGAAAGCTGTCGAACGATATGGCTAGCAGGGCAAAGCGACACCTCTATTTTAAATTTTAACCCAGGAATTCAGCTTAGACCACCACAAATTATGCATAGTGTGATTAAGTTTTATCGCAATAATACACGAAACAAAGACACCAAAACAGCGTTTCTCATTACTGTATATATTTTATTAATATTTTCATATCACAAGAGGAGATAACTGACCTCACAATTCGCGCAGATACGCCTCCAGCGTGTACAAACGAAAATCTCGAATTCTTAACAAAAATCCCGTTAAAACGCTATTCATTATTCCAATTAAACGATAAACCAAAGATGTACACAATGAAAATATATCCAACTCCCGCGTACGAGCGACACATCTGCGCGAATCGGGCGGCGTCTAATCGCGATACACGGAGCGGCAATTGCCTAGCAACCAACAGCTTAGCAATCGACCTACGTTTTATAGTAAACATCTCACAACATTATAAGTTTAATAATAAAATAAAAATAATAACAATTACACTATGTACGCTATGTATCCTATGTACAAAAGTTGAACATGGTGGGTATACGAGATCGACATTGTGCAATATGCCACGACTGGTCAGTGGTGATTCCTGCTTTATTCCATGAAGCGAATAGATATTTTTATATGCTTAGATGAGCACGTAGGATCGCTGGGATAGTCGGGTATGTTCGAATACGATCTACAAAGCATTGGGGTTACGTTAATTAATTTTTTTTGTGATATATAAACATCTAGACGGTATAATACATTGGTGTGAATATTACTGCAATAGTAGACAGATGAAAACGTTAATACATTCGAGACGGCGAGCTCATCGGTTCTTCTGCACCTATGGGTTTGCTCGCTCGCGTCACGTGATTATAGCTCGGGAACGAGACGCGTGATATTATAACCGGGTATATATAGCCTATGTACAGTAAATGATAACCGTATTTTATTTACATATATAAACATTGTAACAATTATGTACAGGTCTGTACAGTGTTATATACACTATGTACAGAGGGTGAATCTGTACAGTTTGTACAATGTACGCTATCTGTGGTTATGTATAATATGATGGGTAGCTATTAGTGGTTATCAGTGAAAGGCGAATGATGGTGGCGTTTTGGACCGTGAATGGTAGATATACTTACTGTATCTACATGAAAATAAGCTATGTCGACTCCAGCTCAAATCCGGAACAAAGTCACGAAAAATGCGGGGGGGGGGGGGGGAATATGGGACAAAGCTATTCCGATAAGAACCTAGGAAATATACGGGAAAAATCAAAATCAAAGACGCGATGAACCAAGGGCAAATTCACGACGAATCCGGGGCGAGCCTCGATGAGCTGAATGGAGCTGGTGGGCGAGCTTCTGACGCGACGTTACACCCGCACTATTTGAACGTTAAAGTAACTAAGGATCGAATTAATACTCATCAGCTGCAAACTGGCTGGCACAGGTACCTATTAGACATCACTCGCACTACTGTAGTCTTCCGCAAAATTATTATATCGCTAAATTTTGGACGACCAATATGATTGGTCCATATTACAATATACATACATACATACATATATATATGTATGTATATATTACATTACTATATTTATATAATTATAATGGTGGGATGTCGCAACTTTGCATATTACTGAAAGGGCCAATTCGCACGGACAGAATGGTCATTCGTTGCCCTTCAACTCTATGTTGTTGCATGATTCGCGTTGAGCACGGGCAAAGTGATGAATCCGCTCCGTTTACAGACTGAATCTCCTCCTAGCGGGTATTCGAGCGAAATCGACGCGACGTAATTTCGCATGGAGTTTTTCGCCTCTAAATAATATACAGTCGTGATATACGTTTGTTTTTCAGTGCCGATTCTTGTCCGACATTAAAACATGGCGGATTTTTCGTGCGGTTAATACGTAAGTTAAAATTCTCGCGTGAAATCGACTTTAAGTGACCGAATGATACCGCTGGACGTGAGACGGTCTATTCTCGGTCCGTATACTTGGTACACGTGGGAATTGAAAAAAACGCGCGACGCACAGAAGAGGGGGACATAACTCTCGCATTTATGTACATTTATGAGTTACGCGGTTGTCTATACATAGCTGCCATCGACGAATGAAGCGAAAACAAAGGTTAGTACTCGGCAATACAGGTGTGTGTTTGTGTATACTAGCATCGATACGCGCTGCTACATGGGGGCACGTACCGGTGCGATGGGTGGGGAACATATTATCGCTCAGGATACGTACTATCCGGTTTATTTGAAGTACAGCAATATACCGGAAACGGCGGCGTGTTTTTTAATGAGGTTATGATAACCTGTAGGACGATCATTGCCAGTTTTCGCACCGACTTATTACATATATCGAAGCCAATTCCATTCGTGACTACGATAAGTAAAGGGAGTGAACTGCTCGTTATAATCGGGTGCGGTTCTCGAGTCGAGAATAAACGTAAGGTATAAATAGCCGGAATAAAGAACGGACGAAAACACAATCCCTGAAAATTTGCGTTGCATACGCTACGCGATACGTGCGCTACTGTGGCGTGTAATTGCAGATGCATGTTACCGGCAAAGCAGATACGCGTAACTGGCAAAGCAGATATGCGTAACCGGCAAAGCAGATACGTGTACCCAGCAAAGTAGATACACGTAACTGGCAAAGCAGATACACGTAACCGGCAAAGCAGATACGTGTACCCGGCAAAGCAGATACGTGTACCCAGCAAAGTAGATACACGTAACTGGCAAAGCTGATACACGTAACTGGCAAAGCAGATACACGTAACCGGCAAAGCAGATACGTGTACCCGGCAAAGTAGATACACGTAACCGGCAAAGCAGACACGCGTAACTGTTTAAACACATTAGATAGGCGTGATCATACAGCAGATGCATGTTAAATGTGTCTCAGGAGATAAACGTAAATAACTAAACATGTCAGTCACGCTGCAACTAACATCCGTTATACGCGCGTGGACATCGTGTTATTAAGAGGCGGCTAAATATTAGCGTTCGATACGCGAAGCGCATCTGACACGGCGCGCATAAAAAGCCGCATCTAAAAAATAATTATTGCCCAGGTGACGCGCGACCTGCGCGGGCCGAAACGACGGCGCGACACGAACCGCGATTCACGAGAAAACATCGTGGCGTCGCAATAAGGAGGAAATGACGCGTGACGACGTCTGTTGTTTATATATGTACTCGAGGTATGAACTTGACAGTTATTTAGACGACGTCTCCGTCGCGTCATGACACGGAGAGCGATGCTGGCATCAACGCTGCCGCGGTATGTCTGAGATAGTAAACGCGACGACGACGCCGTGTTGGCGTAATGTCGAGATGTGGGTCGGTGGAGTTGGCATTAAACAGCTGCAAACTACAGACGGGTTTATTTCTCTCTATATCCGAGTCGCGCTAGTTAGTACGGCTAGCTCTCGCATTCTCGTTAACTGTTATCACTGTGGCAGGTATCTCACTGCGGCCATCGTTATCATCATCGTGGCTGCGACCACTGTAGCGGGTATATCACCGTGGCCGCGATCACCGTAGCGGGTATATCACCGTGGCGGCGATCACTGTAGCGGGTAAATCACCGTGGCTGCGGTCACTGTAGCGGGTAAATCACCGTGGCTGCGGTCACTGTAGCGGGTATATCACCGTGGCTGCGATCACTGTAGCGGGTAAATCACCGTGGCTGCGATCACTGTAGCGGGTATATCACCGTGGCTGCGATCACTGTAGCGGGTATATCACCGTGGCTGCGATCACTGTAGCCGTCATTACAACTGAAGCTGGTGCACTCAACGGATCAACCACGCCGATGCCGGTAATCTGAGGGCGGTCAATTCGCTGGTACTCATACGGTCGTGATTATGATGACCATATGGTCGAGACGGTCGATCCGCTTGAATAGGTCGTAGCTGAGCTTGCTCAGCATCATGTTGGAGAACGGACAGGGCGGGAAAATATGGACGACGAACGAGGTCTGAAATCAAAACAAGCTATGCTTTATAATACACGTAGCAGAGGCGGAACGTTGCGGCATTTCGCAGCATTGTACATACGTTCGGCCTAGTAACGCATCATCGACTTACTAAAGACGGTTTTCGCACCTTTCGCGATAAATGCGTATACTTCATCAGGTTCAATGTATACCTACACGACAAATGTTATGTATCGATCTCAGTACTTGATCCCAGTTGCTCGGGCCGTAAATAGGTACCGGCGGAATTCATTCGTGGCAACGTGAAATAATATACACTGGGAAAGTAAAACAGGGAGGGGTTTGCCGGCACCCGTTATGGACCCGCCGTGACCGATAACTTGTGGTAAACCGTCATTAGGCAAGCTGCGCAAGCGGCATTAAAGTGCTGTATATAAATATCACGCGTGGTTCGAACGTCTGCGTTAGGCCGACGCGTTAGCGTAGCGAGTGTTAGTGGATTAGACACGGGGGTAGTACCTGCTCGGAGCCGGGTCGGGCGATGTTGACGATCCCGGCAGCCTGTTTCTGCTGGAGGTACTTGATGAAGCCGTGCGAGAGTTTGCTCGTCTGTTCGGCCACGTCCATGCGGTCGCGGCCGCACGGCAGCGCGAGGAGCATGCAGAAGTCTTGGTCAAACTGTGGTCGTGATTCGCGGATCAATGTAAGGTGTGTGTGTGTGTACACACGCGTGGAGAGAGGAGCGAGTAAACGTGGGCGAAGAGACGGTAAGATTAAATGTGGGCAGATATGGGGAGGGTATGACTCAATGTGGGCAGATATGGGGAGGGTGTGACTAAATGTGGGCAGATAGGGGGAGGGTGTGACTAAATGTGGGCAGACAGGGGGAGGGTATGACTAAATGTGGGCAGACAGGGGGAGGGTATGACTAAATGTGGGCAGACAAGGTGAGGGTATGACTAAATGTGGGAAGACAGGGGGAGGGTATGACTAAATGTGGGCAAATAGAGGGAGGCTGGAAATATATTGGGAAAACCGCTTTGTAAAAAAGGTAAAGGCGAGAGGGTGGAATATCTATGTGTCGAGGTTTGGACTGCATGCGTGTGTGTGCTCATAAAACACAATATGAAAAACGTGGTTGAGGCATCTCTACAGGTGAAGGTGTGTAATTAATTACCTGCATTCGTTTAGCCACGCCCTCCAGTTGCGTCTGATCGAGTCTCATGCGCTGAGCGATCCTGAGCGGCTGAACGCTGCCATCCATCGTGGCGGCGGGCATCGACACCTTCACCAGGTACCGCGTGCCGGCCACGAAGTGCATCTGCACCACGCAGTCCTCGGCCTTGAGCGCCAGGAGGCCCTGCCAGAGCACCGGGTAACGCTGCGAAGGACGTCGGGTCGATCAGTTAGTCTCTCGAAAACCGCGTTAAATACAGAAATGCGCGGGAGAAAGCGCGGCCATGTAGCTCAAGTTGGTAGAGCACCGGAATGGTTATCCGTTGGGCGTGGGTTCGAGTCCCATCGGCGGTATAAGTTCTTCTCTGAATTTCTATCCGGATATTCACAATGGCTACCCCCCCCCCATTAACACCGAGTTAATCATTACGTGACTGTAAATCGATGTTGGTCGGTGAATATTTGTGGCGAAATAAGACACAAAACAACTTGCCAACAAAAATTCGCTGAACATCAACTGTAAGAAGGCATGTCGGGCCATCTAATATCTGTATAATCTCACATGTTAGGAGGCATGTGTGGCCCTCTAATATCTGTATAATCTCACATGTTAGGAGGCATGTGTGGCCCTCTAATATCTGTATAATCTCACATGTAAGGAGGCATGTGTGGCCCTTTGATATCTGTAAAATCTCACCTGTAAGAAGGCATGTGGCCCTTCGGACTTTGTGTCAGAATCATTTTTCTGAGGAGCGGGTTGAGGAAATCCGGGCGTGTAGTGCGACAGCGCCTGCATCGAGTCCGGGTGAGACGTGGGCGGGGGCTGATGAGACAGTAGGGTCGGCGACAGTCCGGGTTGCGCCGTGGCCGTGAGGTGCGGCGAGACGTTGAGGTGCGGCGTCGTGGCGTTGTCGAGGGCGCGCCGTTGCTGCTCCATGTGGATCGCGGCCGCGTGCTGGGGGAGCAGCTGTTGGAAGTGAAGCGGGTGCAGGGCCTGCATGAGACCGGTGTCCGGGGCGGGTGACGCGAGGTACGTTTGGTGCTGTTGGGGAACCGCGGCGCCGCGATACAACACCTGTCGAGCGAGATAGATATATAACACCAACCGCGCGTACAGTGTACGATGAGTCACGCGCGATATGTAACACATGCCACGCGTGATATATAATACATGCCACGCGTGATATATAATACATGCCACGCGTGATATATAACACTCGTCATGCGTGATATATAACACCTACCACGAGTGATATATAACACCCGTCACGCATGATATGTAACCGCCTTCACGCGTGATATATAACACCCGTCACGCATGATAAATAACACTTGCCACGCGTGATCTATAACACCTGCCACGCGTGATATATAACACCTGTCACATGTGATATATAACACTCGTCACGCGTGATATGTAACAGCTGTCACGCGTGATATGTAACAGCTGTCACGCGTGATATGTAACAGCTGTCACGCGTGATATATAACACCTGCCACGTGATATATAACACCTGCCACGCATGATATGTAACACCTGCCACGCGTGATATATATAACACCTTTCACATGTGATATATAACACCGGCCACGCATGATATATAACACCTGCCACGTGTGATATCTAACACCTGCCACGTGTGATATATATCACCTGCCACGTGTGACATATATAACACTGGCCATAAATAACAAATCAAACGATGTATCAATTTCTAGCAGATCCGGTAAACTGGCGAGCGATCTCATCACAGTCTGCAGAACAGGCCACTTCCACAAGTTCATTCTCGTCTGCATACTCTATGCATCCTGATGACGAACTGTTATTTGTGGAAGCAATCTATATTGCTGTATTACATGCAATTGCTTTACACAATATCTTTACTGTATGTATTGTACTGAAAGTTATTTGCATTGTAGGGTATATGTACTGCTCATTACCGTTTTGAGTGTTAATTTATGTGTGCGTCGTCATCTGACATTGCTCAGGCCATATCAATGTCTTCAAATAGTGTATTTTTGTTGATGTAAAGAGCGTTGTTTGACAGCCGTGCTATTAGTGCACTTTAAATGAAATCTATTCCATTTTCATTTCGCACAATAACATATGCGGTGGTTGGGGGGACACTACCTGTTCCATATTGATCCAGTCCTCGTGATCTTCTTCAGCATCCGCAAAGAAAGAGGCTCGTTCATTGAAGTAAATGCTTTTTATATAATATTCGTACCGATTATGAGAAGATGAAAGATTAACGCGTACGCTTGTAACGAACTACGAGTAAGTGATAGGAATCTTACAGGATGTGCCAATCCCATCGGGGCGGTGGCGTGCGGGAAGCTCATCGAGGGATGCAAGTGGAGGTCCGGACGGAACAAATGTTTCTGCAGCAGGTCCTGATGTGGCATGGACTGCATGAGGTTGTGGTAATGGGCCGCGTCCGACTGTCGGTCGTCGGCCGCGTGGTTTCGTTGTTCGATACGGTCGAGTTTAGTCGAGTCGCTGGACGTGGTGGCCGCGGCGTGTTTGTGCGGTTGTTGGTGCGGCTGTTGGTGCGGCTGTTGGTGGGCAGCCGGCGGGGGCAGCGTGTCGAGACAGGCGTGGATTTGTTCGTTGATTCGTCGGTACGGCGACGCGTTCGTCTGCAGCATGCCGGCAAGCTGTCCGTGGGGCGCGCGAGTTTCGTTCGATGCCGGCGCGTTCAGCCCGCCCTGGGGATGGGCCGGCGGCGGTTTAGACTTCTGACTCGTGCGGTTCGCTGTTGGGGCAAATAAAAAGATTATAATGAATTTAGGTGCTTCCGGTCGTACAGACAAAATACGTCGTGAATCAATTATTGCTCGGGAGAGGTAAAGAAATGGTCTATTGTCAAGATGCTACTATTACTTTCATATCGTAGATAATTCCTGCACGGGATTAAACTCGGAGGCTGTCCCCTTCGATAAATCACTGAACTATTCAAATGCTTCACTTATCTGATTTCACAACGGGAATATCAGCACAGCAAGCCTAGGCAATGCTCGGCTGATAAACAGTGGTGTTAATACCTAGTTGGTTAAAGGTTAGTTAGAGAGAGTCTGATCATCAAGGTGATCATTGCGTATGCCGATTTCGGCCTTTCACGAAGCTAACCTATACGGTTAACACATATCTGCGATGTTAATTAGGATAGCCAATGTGGTTCCATAAATAGTTGGAGAGAAATGCACAGGAAAAAACCTATA
>WURV02189799.1:0-12504 GCA_011762755.2 Epimenia babai | reverse complement strand
TACAGTTAGTCAACAAGGTGTTACCTTTGTATTTTCGTATTTACGACATGGCTAACACGGCAACCCACACCTCTATATTCATACAAGGTGCACTTTCTAATATAACGAATGATACTAGATATTTGAAATGATAAGTGGGGGAAAATACCATCTAGCTACAGAGAAAGGCACAGAAAAAACCCTGCTTTTAGTGTTACTTTGAAGATCGTAGGTTTGGGTCCAACCAGATGTAAAGTTTTTTGTGTGCATTTCGCTCCAGTAATTTATAGAACCACAATGGCAGCCCTCATTTATGTTACATTACAACTTAACTAGTAACTTACAATAGATAGTTCATGTCTCCTGTACATAGCGTAAGGAGAAAAAATAGTCGGTAACTGACCTGAGTGTCGGAATCACGCGCTGATGCTACGGCGATTACCCGACCAACCGCCCAGGTTTCAGGGATTCGCCGAGTGATGCTCGTCACGGTAAATACCGGCGTGAACAAGTTTCTGTTGACAATCACCTCTATGACACCGACGGCACGCAGAGGTGGCTGACCACCATCCACGGCCTCTACCCGGATCTGTGAAGGGGTGAAGAAACTACATCAAGCATTGATATATCACCGTGGTCGCTGTGATAGTCATTTATTACGATTACATAAGACAAAATCTAATTCGTATGGATAATCTACATGTGTATTTAATTCAAACATTATTATCTCCCCTTTCAGTAGACTTTACGACAAAATCTCTTCAATTTTTTTTTGTCCAAAGAGTTTAAGGATTGCTACACATTCGAAGATAAAATCAATCAAAACACTAGACAATAAAGATTGAGAGCAATGTGACTGTACAGAAAATAGTCTAAACACAACCTCCTCATCGGGGAACATAAGACCTCAGATGACCATTGTTCAGTATTTCTTTTCTCGATCCAAAACCATCTTATACCATTTGGGTATAACTTTGCTATATATTTTATGGAGGCATTTTAGTATTCTCGTCGTATATTAAAGATCAAAGATAGTGTAATGTTAAAACACATGAATTTGTTATATTTCAAGAAAACACATACAGATTAACAATGTAGCTTCTTGCGAAAGATATAAGAATTTAAAACTGAAATAAATATTTGAAAATCACATAAGGCAAAAAATTCAGTCATCGAAGCATCCGTCCTACAGCAATGGCAACAAATCGAGGAGCAAGGGTTATCCTAAGTCTTACACGGAAGACGGAGATATGAGTTCCGGTTAGTTTTCTCCGCACTACCAGCTGGCCGTTTTTCAGCTCAAAGAAAGCAGACGAGGTTCCGTCGTTGATCAGGTTGAGGGTGATCTTGTTGAAGGGTGGCTACAAGCATCGTAGCCATGATTACATAATGTTTACACCATAACGCTGCATTGTAGCTATGATCACATAATATTTACACCATAACGCTGCATCGTAGCTATGATTACATAGTGGTTACACCATAACGCTGCATCGTAGCTATGATTACATAGTGGTTACACCATAACGCTGCATTGTAGCTATGATCACATAGTGGTTACACCATAACGCTGCATTGTAGCTATGATTACATAGTTGTTACACCATAACGCTGCATCGTAGCTATGATTACATAGTGGTTACACCATAACACTTAGAATACAGAACCCACAATGTTAATCACACCTGTCAAAACAATCTTGTTTATATGCATCTGATAATAGAATAATTCCGTTAATATCTTACGATTTTGCGAGATATTGCTTACTGATATGCGAGCGTCTAAGGTATTGTTTATGCGCTGAATAGCTGCCACAATATTTCATTGTGAACAGCATCTGAGAGCCTTTATTGGCTGACACTTGAGGTCTATAAAAGTTGTACTTGACCATTTTACCTTCTTAAACAAAGAGAGGACGATACGTACCCGATTGTCGCCATCGGTGACCTTCACCGTCGTGATGACGTGACCTTTATCAACTGTCTCGTCCACCACGACTTTCTCATTCGTGACCACGGGCGGGTACCGGTTTCTCAGCACCGTTACCCTGACACGCGCGGGCGTGGCGGATTTCTTGGATGGATCACCGAGATCGTATGCTTCGACGTTAAACTGTGAATCATACGCATTGTTTCGCATTGATATGGATGTATTAACATTAAATGCAATTCGATGACTTGCTACTGGCGACGTTATGCAAGTACGTTCCTCTAATGGACCAGATTATAGTTCTGAGTGTTGTTCTAGACGAAACAATACCCAGACTTCTTCCACGTTCAATGTGTCTGTTGGATCCATTGCTATTCCCTTATCTATAAGCTGTAAAATATGATAAATAATTTTATTGGCAAATAGAAAATAGAGAGTTACGCTTGAGTGTGTAGTAAATGATATACAGAGGATCCCTCCTCAAAGTTATACTATTTAATGTTACATGTAAGTAACAATAGGTGGAGCATCCTGTGTAAACCTTAGTTAACAGAGAGGGAGACACTTCAAGCTAATATATTTTATTTGATGTCCTAGTGAATACATATAATATTTGATAAAAACTCTCGAGAAAACTAGTCTGAATAACAAATAGTAAGACAACGCTCACCGTGTAAAGTACACGCAGGTTGGGATCGTTTTTAAGGAACTTCTTGACGTAGACGTTTCCGGTGGATTGTTCCACGTGGAAGTACTCCGCCCCGGGACCCGTGCTCACGATTCGGTAGTTAATCACATTAAAAGGGGCCTGCGGGACAAACATTAGGTATCGAGTATATCATTAAGCATTGAGGTGGGACTTGAAATTTCAAGCTATACGTGAATGAGTGAATGTATTTCTTTATTTCAAACAAATGTACCTAATATTACCCTGTCCATATTATATTATGAACATAAAGCCTAATGAAAATATGAAATTGGTTGAAGTTAAACACAATTTGAAACACTATATTAAAGTGTGTTCGTTAACACATTATATTGGATCAAATCTGTTGACATGGTCGTATGGACCAGCTTATTTTTGGATCGACCCAATCGTTCGCCGAAGCTCTAACAATATATTTGTAATCCAAAGTTCATCAAATGCAGGTATGTCAAGTTCAAATTTCAATGCACTTGTGGCTCATGCTACATATTCTTGGCAATTTAAAAAACAGATGAATAAATTTATAGTAAACAACACGCAGTTTTTTATAAACACACAATTATTTCTAATATGCCCTCATGTTGAATTGATATTCAAGTGTTTTAATTTAACATTTACATTCCTAACAATGCATATGGTAACACTTAATATAAATTATTGTAGCTATTACAGCATAAAAGGGGTTAAAAATGTAACAATAACAGAAGGAATCCAGCAATAATTCTCCACTCATCTGACTTGAAATTTTCTGTAAAAGTCGCTTCCTATATTCCACGAATGCTCAAAATCATTTCTAGAAAAACTTTTTGAGCTTTTCCCTCCAATTCTATGACAAGACCCTACCTCAAGTCATTTTAGTGCAATCAAGATAATCTAACATGCCCTTATCATCAGCACTTTTCAGTCGTAACGCAGCACCTGAACTATGGTCCTTCTTGTCCGCTTTAATGTATAAGAGCGTAATATTCGAATGTCATTACGTTCAGCCGCTATCCGATTAAAGGGTGCACCCAACACCCACTGCTGGCATTTCTTAGTGTCATTTTAGTGTATAAAAATGTGCTACCTGGATTTTTGTCCTTATTGTCACTCTCAATAGCACAGTGACACTCGTCAAACTTATGTCATAATTTTTTCAGTGTCATTTGAGTGTGTAAAGTCAGTACCTGCGTATCTTTATCTTCGGCGACCACCCGATCAAACGGCGCACCCAACCCCTGGTGTTCCGGCACGAGAAGGTCATACACCGGTTTCGGGAACGACGGGGCATGCAGGTTGCGATCGACCACGACTCTCACCACGGTGATGTTACTCCGTGCTGGCTCTCCACCATCATACGCCCGGATTCGTATCTACATTCAAACGCGATCTACTGCTAATCCACGCCATTTCCCGGGTTATCGCAGGAAGTAAAAACGGCAAACATTTCAAGATCTCAAATGTTGGTTTCCCAATAATCCATCAAAATATCTTTACACATCATTATACAAAGCGAATTCCAAATTGTGTGAAATATCCAGATTATTCTGCCATGCTTTTAAAACTCTATCTAATTCACGAGACAAATGTGTAATTGAAACAACTGGAATAAATGAATAACTGTAACCATTATAACCATTAATGATAAAAGTGTAAACAGTAATGGTAATGTAAACAGTAATGGTGAAGGTATCCGAGTTGAACAGATTAAAGACTATAGAGAACTGTGTCTAATGTAAACAGTAATGGTGATGTAAAGAGTAATGGTATTGGTAACTGAGCATTTAGGTTATAGACTATAGTGATACTAACTGTTGCTAATATAAACAATAATGGTAATGTAAACATTAATGGTATAGGTAATGTAAACAATAATAGTCATATTATAGACTGTAGTCATATTAACTGTGGCTAATGTAAAAAGTAATGGCAATGTAAGCAGTAATGATAGAGGTAACTGAATTTGATAGGTTATATACAATAGAGATACCAACTGCTGCTAATATAAACAATAATGGTAATGTAAACAATAATGGTTAGATCATAGACTATAGACATACAAATGTAACGGTGGCCAATGTAAACAATAATGATAATGTAAACATTAATGGTACAGGTAATGTAAACTACAATGGTTAGGTTATAAACTAAAGAGACACTGACTGCAGCTAATGTAAACACTAAGTGACTAACGTAGAATTTCAGCTCGGTGACCGTGGTAACAGACCGCTTGATGGAAATGCGACCATTGACTGGATGGACTGCGAACACGACAGTCGCGCTGCCGTCCCCAATCAACTCGTACCGCACGGTCCGGAATGACGTCTGGAGCAATGAACGATATCAGATACATGTAACGTTCGGCTTAAAGAGTGTTCTATCGAGCCAAATTTTAGTTCGTTAGAAATTGGTTGATAACCGAGGTAATTGTTGTGGGGGGGGGCATTCCTGACCTGTTAAAAACGCTAGCCTATGTGATTAAGTGTGCGATCGTTGATGATTTATAAAAAGCAGACGAGATAACTGAGAGGTGAGCGCCATAAAGACCGTCCAAAGATCATTTGCAATGCGGCGACATCATAAGGAAGACCTCCGTGGGCAAATAGAATACGGGTGTAAGGTGATCTAACCACTGCACCACTCGCCCAACCGTATATTAGTATACTGAATGTGTATGTATGTATTTATAGGCGGATTACCGAAGTAATCGTTGTGATAGGCCATCTTAGGCCCTTTACAATGCCAGCCTATTAATGTGGTTAACGTGACAATCTGATTAGCCTCACTTATATGGGATGGGGGAAAACACCTAGTGCGAAAAACCCACCGCGCCTGGGCAGACAATTGACCTTTTCCATTCACGCCACTGGTTTTAAATGTCTACATATGAGCTACATATGTCGCACACTCCGCTAAGTTTATGAAAGGTCCATGTTTATTTACAATGAGATGACGACAGAGCTGGGAGGTAAGCGACACAGAGATCATATACAGAGCATCTGAGGCACAGCAAACGTCAGAGGGAAAAAGCCCCAACAGAACCACACTGCAAGGGCTACCCAGACCCCCATCAGTATACTGGATAGAGAACGAATCGATCCAGGGTCTTCTCAATTCAAGTCCAACGCTCTGACCACTACACTAACTGTCCCTGGTGGTGGGATCTATGGTATTTTCTGTGGTGATACTGATATTTCTCCAGCCCCACTCACCACCACGTCTCGGTCGCGTGCCTCCACCCTCCCGATCACTGTAGTCACAGGCACATTCTCCGATATGGGAATCGGCTGCGGGGTGGGGACGTATATGAAGACTGGCCAGTAGCGGTTCCTTTGAACATTCACTATGATCTGGGCGATTGTAGAGGCGCGTTTGGGTGGGTCCCCTCCATCCTCCACCGTCACATACACCTACAGTTGGTTACATTTAGGAATCAAGATATACTACTAACTGTATTTAAGGTTAACACTAAGTTATTAATGTGGAATTTCAACTGAGAGACTGTAGGTAGAGAGCATGTATAAACACTGTATAAAACAGGTACAGTGACGTGATTTTAACAAATGCAATACAGAACGGTGATCATGCGAAAGACAAATAGCTGTACCCATAATAAGACAATTATTGGAACATTTGACTTTGTAGTAACATTAATATTCTATTATCATTATTATAGTGGTATAACATTACTAGATTATTATAGGAGTATAACATTACTTAAAGATCATATAGCAGTATAACATTACTGAAAGATCATAAAGAAGTATAACATTACTGAAAGATCATATAGCAGTATAACATTAATGAAAGATCATAAAGAAGTATAACATTACTGAAAGATCATATTGCAGTATAACATTACTGAAAGATCATATAGCAGTATAACATTACTGAAAGATCATATAGCAGTATAACATTACTGAAAGATCATAAAGAAGTATAACATTACTGAAAGATCATATTGCAGTATAACATTACTGAAAGATCATAGAGCAGTATTACCTTACTGAGAGATTATCATAGCAGTATAACATTACTGAAAGATGATATAGCAGTATAACATTACTGAAAGATTATATATCAGTATAACATTACTGAAAGATCATATAGCAGTATAACATTATAGAAAGACTAGTAGTATAACATTATTATATTATTATAACTACAGAAAATGGAGCTGATAACTGACGAATGTACCCTGTAGTTGTTTCGTGTGCTAGCAGCGAGGGAGTAACGCAGGTAGATCTTGCCATCGGTACTGTCGATCTGGAAGTACTTGTGTGGGTTGGAGGGCACACCCCCTGATATAGAGTACTTCAGCGTGTTGTAGGGTGCCTGAGTACATATATAACAATGGTGCGTACATATTTATAGGGAGGGCATGCTAAATCATATGCATTACATTAGGGTGCAGTACAGTGCCTATGTAAAAGACTATAAAAATGTCAGTTTCATCTTATCGTATATACCACAGTTTAATACCGCGATATTTAGGTTTCCAACTTTTTACACTTGATATCCTATTGTGACTCATATGCCGATTATGTTGTATTGAAGTATTTTCTAGTACTTTCGGGGCTGAAGAAATGATGAAAAATGTCAGATTACGCAAACTTTAACGAAATTTCCAATGACAGTGGCCATTTTTAAGCGGTGGGTAAAGACCATGAAGACCAGGGGGGATTCCCCCGTTAGTAAACCCCCATCGTCTGAATGCTGTATATGTCAGAATCCTAAACATCAGATAGTTGAAAGATTTTCCCATTTTATGATTTTTTCTGAGTGAATTTAACCAAGAAACTGTTGTTTTGCTTTTGCTCTCAAAATACAAAATTCCTTATCAGTCATAGTTTTACTACAGCAAATTTAACCATGGATAACTAAGAATAAATTTTATTGAAATTACATTTAATTTTCAGTTATTGTTTAGACCACAAAAACATGTCCCTGGAAAAATTCTTGATGAGGATGACTAGGGGGGTTGATTTATACGGCAAGTATATATCAAAATCACATATTTTAGAGATAAAAATTTACCTCAGCTTATACAACTAGTTGAACCATGTGGCAGAACATACAGCATTTGGCCATCCACTTCAAATTTCAAAATTTGTTTTCGCGTGTAGCAAGTTGATTAATAGTTTAAACACTAATTTCATTAATTTCTTTCGGAGAAAATGGCAAAAGGAGCTTTTACACACCATTAAAGAATATTGATAAACAGTCACGCACCACGGTGTCAGCATCGCGTGCGTCTACGTCATACACCAAGTACTTGAATCCTGCATTCTCCGGTACGCTGACTGTTGCCCGGTATCCGGAGAAGGATCCTGGGCGGATGAAGTACGGAGTCTTGGTATTGTGGTCTACGATAACCGTCAAATCCACGATGGAGCTCTTGGGTGGCTCGCCAGAGTCGCTGACCTCCACACGAATCTGAAATCATAGGTGAAGAATATTCATGTGCTCGAAGAAGACATATTTAAATACAACAAATAAAGATCAAATCAAGTATTCTATTCTGAAAATTTTGGGTGACTTTACTGAGTCCGCTATCTCTAAATGCATCCCAAATCAGGAAGTTTCAAGTCTTCATTGACCTAAATAACTCCAAATGCATCCCAAATCAGCAAGTTTCAAGTTTTCACTGGCCTAAATAACTCCAAATGCATCCTGAATCAGCAAGTTTCAAGTCTTCACTGGCCTAAATAACTCCAAATGCATCCCGAATCAGCAAGTTTCAAGTCTTCATTGACCTAAATAACTCTCAATGCATCCCGAATCAGCAAGTTCAAGTCTTCATTGACCTAAATAAATATAAAGTGAGCGTGATGTAAACTCACATTGTATTTCCGCGTGAGTGTGTTTGCGATACTTCTCCTCAACCTCACCGCATTGCCTCCCATGATAAATGTGTTCATAGCCTCAGCATCAGCCACGATCGCGTATCGGATGCGGTTGAATGGAGCCTATAGACAAAGTAGCAATAAATACAGGTAATATAAGGTGTCGTTAATAAATATGTTAATAAACCAATAATAATTGATGAAATACTATGGAGGTATGTGAAAAAAAGTAAAAGCTGAAATTTTGGTACTACTTAATAATCAAATGTCAGTCAATTATTCCTTGTTATATACCTAAGTGATTTTTATAATTATCTATTGCACACATCTTTCTTAATATTCAAGCAGGAAAATCTTGCTTATTTCTTATTGTGGAAGGCGCAGAAGAAAATCCTTGGTTTGTGCTAGTTAGAACTCTCACACGAAAGGCAGCACTTCTGACCACTGCATAACTAGGGTCAACGTATGTGTAGACAGCAAAGGGCTGACTTTTTTGTCTAGGCCATTATTGACCCTTTACATGTCCAGCCCAAGTAAGCTATTGTTCCCACGATGAACGGATGGGCCGCTTTGACCATGGCGGGACAATACATCGTAGCGAGAATCACGGCGATGGGGAGGACAGATGACCTTCATCCAGACACGCCACTGTTTCTAAAAGTCTATAGACAGCCTCTATACATCGCCCATTACAATGAGTTTGTGACGATCGACATATATACAATAAGATGTGGCGATAGTGACAAAGTAAGCGCCATGGAGACCATTCAGAGAGCATCCGAATAACAGCCGAATCAATTAGAAGTCCCTGCATAACCAGCCTGCGAGAGATACCAAGACCCACATGAGGAATGGAGTTTAAGGCGCTTTCAGCCCGAAAAATGCCACAGTTAGTATACAAGTCTCTTGATAAATGATAGAGCTTTATGTAAAAATATGCATTAATACTCATCCTCATAAGATACTGAGTTTATATCGTTGAAAAAATTGTTACGAAAGTTGCAGATAATTCGTTTCCATTCTACTATATGGCTATCCACTCCTGCCGGCGTTTACATTTTTCAAAAGACTTCAGCAACCAAAGATCTTCGATAAAACCAATGCCAAATCTTAATCATAACGGAAATTAAAACCTTTAATAAAACGACCTTGAGTGGTTGAATACTTACTGGATCACGATCCCTTGCTCGAATCACGAAAACATCTTGGCTAACGGACCATAGAGGTGTTATGGTTATGACCTTGTCCATTGGGTAAATTTCCGGAGCAAACATATTCCTTCTGACATTGATGCGTATTTGAGCATGCGGTGACGATACAAGAGGTGGTGATCCTTTGTCCTTGGCCCTTACTATAACCTGCATACAAAGATACCCATGATATATAGGTATGTAGACAAAAGATGCATAAAGACACCCTAAGTACAACAGTCTTGAAAGTTATAATGATAGTAATGAACAGGGCTGGATTTATGGTATCATGGGACATCACCCCAATGCAAACAAGTGAGTATCCTCCCACATATTCACTGGTCACGACTGCTTAGTTACTCTCTACCCATGCCCCCAGTTGCACCCAAGCCTGCGATAAGCAACACTCATAGAATCATCCATGTAAAACTACATGTGTCTGGCTACAAATACTTTTATAACAAATGGACAGAAATGGATAAGTAAGAACGGGTATAGACGAATATCTTTTTCTTCTTTTTGGAGCCTTTAAACCAGTTTATATATGTTTTTAATCTTTTCAAAATACTTTCAGTCATACATACAAAGTAACTGTTAATTTTATGATTAAAATACAAAACTAATAAACGCTGTACTAGAGCAAATGAATATAACATGGTACTAAATAGACTAAAATGATGAATGGGGTGCTGGTGGTGGTGGTGGTAGTGGTAAGATGGTAGAAACTTACTGTATATTGAGTAAGTTTGCGACTGTCAGAAACGAGAGGGCGAGAAACGAAAATCTGACCACTCTTACCATCCACATCAAAGAACCCGATAGCTTGAGAATTACCCACGATGTCGTATACAATTTCATTGTATGGAGCCTGTACACGTCATACAGCATCATACAATGTCATACAACGTCATACCATATCATACGTCATACAACAGCACATATCATATAATGTCATACCATATCATACATCATACAACAGCATATAACATCATAGAATGTCAGATGATAAAATGTCATAGATCATACAATGTCACACCATATCATACATCATACAACAGCATATAACATCATAAAATGTCATACATGATGAAACATCATATAACGTCATACCATGTCATACATCTTACAACATCATATAACATAAAATGTCATAGATGATAAAATGTCATACAACATCATACAATGTCATACCATATCATACATCTTACAACAGGATATAACATCATAAAATGTCATAGATGATAAAATGTCATACAACATCATACAATGTCACACCATATCATACATCATACAACAGCATATAACATAAAATGTCATAGATGATAAAATGTCATACAACATCATACAATGTCATACCATATCATACATCATACAACAGCATATAACATCATAAAATGTCATACATGATAAAACATCATATAATGTCATACCATATCATACATCTTACAACAGCATATAACATAAAATGCCATAGATGATAAAATGTCATACAACATCATACCATGTCACACCATATCATAGGTCATACAACAGCATATAACATCATCAAATGTTATACATGATAGAACTTCATACAAAACCATACATCATACAATGTCATACAACACAATACAACATCATACAATATCTGTTATTCATTTATGACCATTTACAGAGCTAGCCTATGTGGTTAACATGACAATTTGATTAGCCTCACTTATAAGGGGTGGGGGAAAAACACCTAGTGTGAAAAACCCACCGAGTCTGGGCAGACAATTGACCTTTTTTCCACTCACGTCACTGGTTGCAGCTGTCTACATATGAGCTACATATGTCGCACACTCCGCTAAGTCTATGGAAGGTTAATAGTTATTTACAATGAGATGACGACATAATGGGGAGGTCAATATAGAGCATCTGAAGCACAGCAAGCATCAGAGTAAAAAAGGCCAAACAGAACCACACTGCAAGGGCTACCCAGACCCCCATGAGCAATGGGGTTTAAGGCACTTTCAGCCCAAAAAACGCCACCGTTAGTATACTGGTCAGAGGGGGATTCGAACCAGGGACCCCCGGATTCAAAGTCAAGCACTCTAACCACTACAATAAATAAATAATAACTAGAGGTCGTGGGTTCGAGTCCCATCGGAGGTATAAACTACGCGTGTAAACAGCGAGGACCTGCCCATCGGAATCATTCGCTGAGACTCTCAGGATATACTCCCCGACTTCCTGCGTTTCGTTAATCGTGATTGGTCCAAACGTCTTGAGGAAGCGAGGCGGGGAGAGGTTTCGCTCGACTGTCACCGTGACGATCTTCGTGTCCGTCTTGTTGGGTCGCCCGCCATCAGACACGACCAGCGCAAACTGTCAACATACGCGGGAATCATTAAGAGAGAATACATACACTACTTCTTACATAGTTACGTAGCTACTACTACAGTATACAAATCATGATATATTAGTGTAGCAACATTCAACAACGTGCTTTATAAAACTTTCGGTTTTACGACGATTCACCTTTAGTCTACTTGTGCATATAATGTGTATCAAATTAACAATCATGAGTCGATAGTATTTTGACGGGAAAATTCACATGTGCATAGAATATTCAATATATGAATGAATAAAAAAAATAACAAAATAAAAATTAACTTTGTATAGTATAGGAAGCCGTGTTAGTCGTAATTTAAGTACAAAAAAATAAGGGTAGCACCTTTTGAGACTAAAGGATTTTATTTATAAACGAGCTTTCGCATATACGTTATATGCTTCGTCAGGCTTCTGGAATGAAAAATTATTTCATATAGACGAAGCATACTACATATAAGCGAAAGCTCATTTATGAATAAAATTCATTAGTCTCAAAAGGTGTTATCCTTAATGTTTCATATTT
>WURV02189788.1:0-12505 GCA_011762755.2 Epimenia babai | reverse complement strand
CGAAGAGGTCGTGCAACGCATCCGTGCAGCGACGGGCGAAGTGCGCGTGGTACTGATGAGCGGCCACGCGGACGATACGATCGACGAGACGGCCGATCGCATGCAGCCAGACGGTGTGCTGCGAAAGCCGTTCTCGCTTGAGGATGTGCGGTCCGTGCTTCGCGGCGCCGCGGGTGTAGAACTCGGGCAATGAAGATGCAGTGTGTAACCGTGCGCGAGCACGGCGGCTTCGACCGCCTGTTGCTGGAAGAACGCGATGTGCCTGAGCCGCAGGCGGGCGAGGTGCGCGTGCGCGTGCAGGCGGTCGGTCTCAACCACCTCGACACCTGGGTGCGCCGCGGTGTGCCCGGCCACACGTTCCCGTTGCCGTTGATCCCGAGTAGCGATGGCGCTGGTGTGATCGACGCGGTCGGTGCGGGCGTTCGCGATATCCGCGAAGGCGACGACGTCGTGGTGTTGCCCGGGGTTTCATGCGGCGCTTGCGAGGCGTGCCAGTCCGGTGTCGATCACCTGTGTCGCCACTACGACATCCTCGGCGAGAGCTGTGACGGCACGTCGGCCGAGTATCTCTGTGTGCCCGCCGCAAACGTCGCGTCGCGGCCAGCGACGCTCTCCGTGACTGAGGCCGCCTCCGTCAGCCTGGTCTTCCAGACGGCTTGGAACATGCTCGTACGCCGTGCGGAGCTGCGAGCCGGCGAGGCCGTGTTGGTGCATGCCGGGTTGTCTGGCGTCGGCTCGGCGGCGGTGCAGATTGCGCGCGCTCTCGGCGCGCAAGTGATCGCGACGGCCGGCGGTGAGGCGAAGTGCGCGAAGGTGCGCGACCTCGGAGCGCACCACGTCATCGATTACACGACCAGCGACTTCGCCGCCGAGGTTCGCCAGCTCACCGGCAAGCAAGGTGTGCAGGTCGTCTTTGAGCACGTTGGCGAAGCGACGTTCGCTGGCTCGGTCAAGTGCCTGGCGCGCGGCGGGCGACTGGTGACGTGCGGTGCGACGACTGGTGGCAACGTGCCGGTGTCGTTGCACGCCGTGTTCTTCAAGAGCTTGTCGATCCTCGGCTCGACGATGGGTAGCAAGGGCGATCTGCGCACGATCTTGCGCATGTTCGACGATGGGCCGTTCCGGGCAGTGCTCGATCGCACGTTGCCGCTGGCGGAGGTCGGCGAGGCGCACCGCCTGCTGGAGGCGCGCGAAGCGATGGGCAAGGTCGTGCTGACGATCTGAGCCGGCGCTACTTCGGCACGCGCAGTGCGAATCCGTTCGGCAGGCGGATCGTGCAATCCGGGAACGATGGCGCGAGATCGCGGAGTTCGACGGCGTCGAGACGCGTGCCGTAGAGATCGAGATACGTCAGCGGAAGGCCGACCAGCGCGCGCACGTTCTCGATGCTTTGCACGGTGTGGCAGCGCAGCAGGGAGAGTTCGTGCAAGGTCGTGCTTGTTGCCAGTCCGCCAAGACTCGCGGGCTCGATGTAGGCCGAACGACACGTGAGTTTGCGCAGCTTGGGTAGCTTGCCGAGCTTCGTGAACGCGCTGGCGTCGAGCCAGCTCGCAAACGACACGTCGAGCTCTCGCAGGTCGTGCTGGGTCGCGATCGTGGCGGTAGCCGCCGCAGTCAGTTGTGGACGATCGGCGGCGCGCGGGCCGGTCGCGTCCAGGACGCGAGGGGATCCGCCGACGCGCAGGACCTCGAGTCGTTTGTTGGCTAGCAGTTGTGCAAGACCATCGTCGTCGATCGCGTTGAGGCCATTGAGGCCGAGCTCGGTCAGTTGCCCAAAGCGCTGCAGTTCGCGAAGGCCCGCCGCGTCGTAGTCCTGGTTGCCGTCGAGCGACAGGCTTCGCAGTCCGTCCGGTAGGGCCCGCAGAAGCTTCGTCGTCGTCCTTTGCAGGTCACTGAGGTCGAGGTGTCGCAGGCTCTTGATCTCGGCGATCGAGGCGCCGACCGCATCCGTAAGCGACCCACAACTGCCGATCTTCAGCGTGACGAGCGGCAACGATCGCAAGGCGGCAATGGCGGCATCGGTGACGCCGATGCCGTCCTGTTTCGGTGGTGGCGGCGGCGCGCCGTTGGTCAAGTCGTCGAGGATGATGCCGGTTTGGCCGCGGAACGCGCCAGCACAACCGGTCAGATCGAGGTGGCGCAGTTCGCGCAATTGCGCGAGCTTGCTGACGTCCGCGGCTGAAACCGTGGCGCAGCCCGCCAACTCCAGGCGGCGAAGTCCCGGGAGTCGTGCGATGTCTGCGAGCGAGCGGCCGTCGAAGTCGAGGTTGTAGGAGAGGACCAGGGATCGCAGCGACGGCAGCTTGGCGAAGTGCGCGAAGGACTCGGAAACGAGCGAGGTGGCGCCGAGGTCGAGATGATCGAGTTGTGGGATGGCGCGCAGCCTGTCGAGGGTCGCACCCTTCACGCTGTAGCAGCCGGAGAGTGACAGCCAGCGAAGGCTGGTGAGCTCGCCCAATTCTGCGACGCCAGCGTCCGTGATCGGCAGCGCGACGGATGTGCCCGTCTGGTCGGCAAGCATGCCGCTGAGATCGAGGCGTTGCAGCTTGGTGAAGCGCTTGAGTTTCGCCAGCGCGTCGTCGTCGAAGTCGTAGCAACGCAGGCCGGTGGTTGCCGCGGGCACGTTGTGCAGTTCCGCGGGGCTGTAGCAGTGATACCAGGTCGGTTCTGGTTCTTGCGCGAGTGAGCGATCATCCGGAACGCGGAGCCAGGCGATGGCCAGCGCGACGCCCGTCGCCAGCGTGATCAGTGCGGCGGTCAGCAGTGTATGCGTTGCGCTACGCCTACCTGGCGTCGTTGTGCGCACGGGTTCGCCGAGAGTCTCGGCGAGCAGCCAGTCGAGTTGTCGTTCGCGCGCGATGTCGAGTGCGGTCATGTCGTTCTCCGTTCGATGCATTGGCGCAGGGCATTGCGTGCACGCTGGGCCAGGGTCTTGATGCCGTTTGGCTGCAGGCCGATGCGCGATGAGACTTCGGTCCACGGGAGTCCGTCGCGGTAGTGCAGGTCGAGTGCGAGCCGCGTGCGTGGCTGTAGTTGTTCGAGGCACTCGCGCAAGCGTGCCAGCAGCTCATCGCCGCCGTCCGCGGCGGCGGTTTGCTGCCACAGTTCGTCGACGGCCGTGGCGATCTCGCGCTCGCGGCGCCGTTGCCAGAACCTGCGCGAACGCAGCCACTGGTTTCGTGCGATCCCCAGCAGGTAGGGAAGCTCTGGCTGGTCATCTGCCTCGCGGCGTTCGCAGGCGGCCAGCATGGTCTCCTGCGTAAGGTCGTCGGCCTCGCTCGCATGGGCACCGAGCGCTCGCAGGTAGCGCCAGACGACGGTGCGCAATTGGGTCACGGGATTCGGTGCCAACGGGGGTTCGGCGATGCTCGGGGTCGTTCGCACACGGGGGAGTCACCCGGAGAGGCGCATGCTATTCAGAAAAACCTGAGCTGGCTGCACGGATGCCCGTCGCTCGCGACATGAGAGGGTACCGATGAACATCTTCTTTCACTCCCTTCTCCCCTGGTTGCTGTCCGTTTCACTCGCCTCGTCGAGTGGTGCGCCAGCAGGTGACTGCTGTGCTCCGTGTTGCGAGCCTCCCTGCTGCGACGAGCCCTGCTGCGACGAGCCCTGCTGCGACGAGCCCTGCTGCGACGAGCCCTGCTGCGACGAACCCTGTTGCGAAGAACCGTGCGGTGAGTCTGGCGACAACGCCTGTTGCGGCGGCTGAGCCCTACACTGCGTGCATGTCCGCCCGCGCGCTCGGCAGAGACGAGTTTGCCAAGGCGTTCGCCCAGCACGGGCGTTCGCTCTGGGTGCTCGCGTCTGCATGGGTCGGGCGCGAACAGGCCGATGATCTCGTGCAGGAGACCGCGCGTGTCGCGTGGCAGCAGCGCGATCAGTTTGACGTGTCGACCGAGCCGCGACCGTGGTTGTCGCGCATCGCACGGAATCTGGCTGCCAACTGGCGTCGCAAGATGCGGGTCGTTGCGCGCGATCCGAGCGAACTGCCCGAGGCCGCCGCGCCGCCGGCCGTCGACTACGGCTGGCCGTTTGATGCCGATCGCGCGGGGCTGTCGGACGAGTTGGCGAGTGCCCTGGCGGGGTTGCCGGAAACGGCGCGTGCTTGCCTGCTTCTACATGTCGTCATGGGCATGTCGTTTGTCGAGATCGCAACGATGCTCGACAACAACGAAAACACCGTGAGCAGTCACGTGCGGCGTTCTCGCACCGCCTTGCGGAAACAGTTGCGTGCCCAAGTGGATCCCGAATCAGCCGTCGTCCTGCCGGAGAAACAATGAGCGCCGAACAGCCACAAGATGACGATCGCGAACTCGACGCGCAGCTTCGCGCCGCGTTCTCGCCGCCATCCGAACAGCAATTGGAACGCATGGCGACGGAGGCGTCGCGTCCGCATCGACCGATGTGGCCATGGTTGGTGGTGGCGGCGGCCGCGATGATGGCGTTGGCGCTTTGGCTCGATCGCGTGCCGGCTGGGCCAGAAGGTCACGATGGCAAGCAGTTGGGGGCGATGTGGGTCGCCGCCTTCGATCAGGCGGTCGACAGTGGGTTCGGCGGCGCGAGCTGTTGTGCACCGGGCACGGACTTGGCCGCCGAGTGTGAGCGTTGGTGCGGCAAACCGTTGGCGCTCGACGAGAGCGATGCGGTCGACCTGCTCGGTTCCTATTGCGGCGGCCCGACGGGCGGATGCCTAGGCGTCATGTTGCAGGTGGACGGGGATCCGGTGTGCGTGTTCGTCGTGCCGCGCGACCGGGATCCGCGACCCGTATTGCCGGCGCAGCGTGGCTTGCAACTGGCGCGTCGAGAACTCGGTTCGCTGGTGCTCTACGCCGTCTCGTCATCGCCGCGGCCAGGAGCGTTGGCGGAGTTTTCGCTGCCGAGCCCCTGAGGGTTGGTGCGCGGCATCGGCTTCCCGGGTTTGGCGTCACAAACCGGAGTGTCTCAGGGTGTCGGTTTGCTAGCGTGACCCACCATGGAAGCCGGCGTCGAACTGCGAGCGAACGAAGCGTGGCGCGCGGTCGTTGCGCGTGATGCGCGGGCAGACGATGCGTTCGTGTTCGCCGTGCGCACGACCGGCATCTTCTGTCGGCCGTCGTGTCCGGCGAGGCGGGCGAAGCGCGAGAACGTGACGTTCTTTGTCGATGCCGACGCGGCGCGCGCCGCGGGCTATCGCGCCTGCAAGCGGTGTCGACCAGGCGACGATGCCGTTCGTCGCGAACGCGCCGCGTTGGTCGCGTCGCTGTGTCAGCGACTGCGTGACGACGAGCCACGTCCTGGCCTGGTCGACCTTGCCCGCATGGCGAAGATGACTCCCGAGCGCGTTCGCCGGTTGTTCGAGTCGGTTCTCGGTGTAACGCCACAAGCGTATCTGACGACCACGCGCGTCGAGCGAGCGAGCGAGGCGATGCGAAGTGGCGCGTCGGTGACCGCGGCAATGCATGCCGCTGGCTATTCGTCGAGCAGCGGCTTTCATCGCGATAGCCACGCGCGCTTGGGCATGTTGCCCAAGCAGCATCGCAAGGGAGGAGCAGGTGTGCAGATGAAGTTCGCAGTGCGCGAGTGTTCGCTTGGTCTTGCGTTGGTCGCGACCACGGAGCGCGGCTTGTGCGCCGTGCTGTTGGGCGACGACGAGAGCGAACTGCAGGCGGAGTTGGCGCGGCGCTTTCCCAACGCATCGCGCGAGCGTGGCGCCACGGAGCATGGCGCGGCGATCGCGGAAGTGCTCGCCGTGGTCGATGGTCGTCGCAGTGACGTCAGCTTGCCGTTCGACGTACGTGGCACGGCGTTCCAGCAGCTCGTCTGGCAAGAACTGCGTCGTGTCGTGGCAGGCGAGACCGTCGACTACTCCGAGCTCGCGCGGCGGATCGGCAAGCCGGCGGCGACGCGCGCGGTGGCGGCGGCGTGCGCGGCGAATCCGCTCGCCGTGCTGGTGCCGTGCCACCGCGTGTTGCGCAAGGACGGTTCGCTGTCGGGATATCGCTGGGGCGTGCATCGCAAGCGCGCGCTGCTGGACCGAGAAGGCGCGGCGCCACGCCGATAACCGCCCTTGTCGGCGAGCAATGTGGGATAGGCGTGGCGCGGCGCCGCGGAATCCGCAAGATGCTTCGCCAAATGACCTCCCGAGTACTGAGCGAGCGACACGGCGATGCCGTGCTCGTCACCCTGAACGCGCCCGAGCGGCGCAACGCGATCGACCAGGAGATGGTCGACGGCCTGCACGCTGTGCTCGACGAGCTGCAGGACGATGCGTCCGTTGCCGCAATCGTGCTGACCGGCGCTGGCGACAAGGCGTTCGCTGCGGGCGCAGACATTGCGCAGTTGCGCGAGCGGCGTTCGCCCGACGCGTTGAAGGCGATCAACAGCGGGATCTTCACGCGCATCGAAGAGTTCCCGGTGCCGGTGATCGCGGCGATCAAGGGCTATGCGCTTGGCGGTGGTTGCGAGCTCGCGATCGCCTGCGACCTGCGCGTGCTCGGCGAGTCGGCGAAGATGGGGCAGCCCGAGGTCAAGCTGGGCATCATCCCAGCGGCAGGCGGCACCTATCGACTGCCGCGCCTGATCGGTTTGGGCCGCGCGCGCGAACTGGTCTACACCGGTCGCATGGTCGACGCGGAAGAAGCGCTGCGCATTGGTCTCGCGAACGTCGTGGTGCCCGATACCGGCGTCGTGGATCGTGCTCTGGTGATGGCCGGTGAGATCGCCAAGAACGGCCGTCTCGCGGTACGCGGTGCCAAGCGCGCGCTCAACGCGCTGTCGCGACCGGGCCAGGAAAACGCCGTCGTCTTCGAGAGCTCGGTGCAAGCCGTGTTGTTCGACAGTGACGACAAGTTGGCGCGCATGGGCGCGTTCCTCGACAAGCAACAGAAGAAGAAGGGCTAGACGATGACGGATACCAGATTTACGAAGGTCGCGGTGCTCGGTGCCGGCACCATGGGCGCGGGCATCGCGCAGGTTTGCGCGCAGGCGGGATCGACCGTCGTGCTGGCGGACATCACCGACGAGTTCGTGCAGAAGGGCATGGAGCGCATCCGTGCGTTCTTGCAGAAGGGCGTTGATCGCGGCAAGACCACCGAGGAGCAGCGCGACGCGACGTTGGCGAAGATCTCGACTAGCACCGATCGCGCGGTCGCGTGCAAGGACGTGGACCTCGTTGTCGAAGCCGTGCCCGAGAAGCTCGAACTCAAGAACGGCATCTTCCGAGAGCTCAGCGAGATCGTGTCCGCGGACTGTGTGCTCGCGAGCAACACGTCGTCGCTCTCACTTGCCAAGGTGTTCGACGGTGTCGCGGCGCCCGCTCGCTGCATCGGCATGCACTTCTTCAACCCGGTGCCGCTGATGAAGCTGCTCGAACTGGTGCGCACGGAGCAAACGTCGCAGCCGACGATCGATGCCGTCACCGAGTACAGCAAGCAACTCGGCAAGGAGCCGATCCTCGTCAAGGACAGCCCCGGGTTCGCCAGTTCGCGCCTCGGCGTGTGCCTCGGCCTCGAGGCAATCCGCATGCTCGAGTCGGGCGTCGCGTCGGCCGAGGATATCGACAAGGCGATGGTGCTCGGCTACGGCCACCCGATGGGGCCGTTGAAGCTGACCGATCTGGTCGGTCTCGACGTTCGCCTGGCGATCGCCGATTACCTGCGCACCGAGCTCGACCTGGCTGGCTTCGAGGCACCGGAGTTGATGCGCAAGATGGTTGCCGACGGCAAGCTCGGCAAGAAGAGCGGGCAAGGCTTCTACACCTGGTAGTTGCCTCGCCCGCGCCGCGGCGTCGCGGTTAGTGGCCCTGGATCTGCCAGGTGAGGCAGTTGCTCATCGAGGTGCCGAGCGTCGCGCCGAAGCAGACGTTGAGGCACTGCGAGCTGAACACCAGGTTGGCGAGCGACGGGTTGGCGGGGATTGCCATCAAGAACGTCGCACTGCCATCGCACGGGCTCGCGCCACCGCCGGTGAATACCGCGCCGAGGTAGCCGAGGTAGTTCGTCGTCAGGATCGGCCCGCACAGCGGCGGCGCGATCGGGCCGATGTTGGCGCACGGGCCGCCGCCGATCATGCAGAACGAGAACGTGTTGGACGGCGCCTGGTCGAGGCCGAGACGGAACTGGGCGTTGCCGACCAGCGGGTCGTTGCGCAACGAATGCACCATCGGGCAGGACGGGCAGGGGCCGTTGGCGCACGTGCCGCCATTCGAGGTGGCGCGGCCGGGGCGCAAGGCGAGGCCGATCATCGGGTCGGCGACGCCGAACGGCGGGCAGCAGTTCGCGCCGGTCGGCGTGACCGTCCCGAAGCCAGGCACGTAGGTGATCGCGGTCGTGTTCGATCCGTCGGTCGCGTAGAGCGTTTGGTTGCCCCAGTCACAGGCCAGTCCGAGCACTGGGTTGGCCGGGACGATGACGCCGCACGGTGGGATCAAGAACTCGCCGGTCGGCTGGCACGGGTTGGCCAGCGGAATGACCATGATGAACGTCGTGCCGAACGGCAACTGCGACCACGAGACGAACGCGAAGCCGTTGCCTTCGTCGACGGCGAGACCGGTCGTCACGAAGCCGGTCGTGGTTGGGCCGAGGCCGGTGTTGCAGACGCTGATCGGGTTGGGCGGGCAGGTGTTGGTGTAGCGATGCAGCAGGCCTTGGCTGTCGATCATCCAGATCTCGTTCATGCCGACGACGACTTCGAGGCCGGTGATGAACGCGTTCGCGCCGAGCGTCGGGATCGGCGATGGCGGGCACATCGGCATACAGTTGTCGTCGTACTGCGCGATCAGCTGGCCGTTGCTGACCCAGGCGCCGGAGCGCACGGGGTCCCAGCCAGTGCCGCCGACGAAGGCCGGTAGTGCGGCGGACGGCGGCATGCCTGGCAGGGGGCACTGCGCAATTGGCGCGCAGGCGGTGTGGTCGTGGTGGCGCAAGGACGGCGCGAACCGCGTGATGCCGACGAGGTGGGCGGGCGTTTGCGCAACGGCGTCGCCGACCGCCAGCATGGCTGCCGCTGAGGGCAGCAAGAGGGAAAGCAGGGAGAGGATCTTCATGGGCATGTGGGGCGGGTGATTCCCGCTGCCCCTGAAGAACCGGGCGCCCGCAGGCGCACGCGGTTTTTTCGGGATTGCCAGGCTTTCCGATCTGGCACGTTGCCGGCGACTACCAGCGAATGCGCGACGTCAGCCCGTCTTCGTCGACGTAGGTCGCCGACGTCATCATGTCGATGTCGAGCTGCTTCATGTCCTTGCCGAGGCTCTGGATCATGCGCATGGCCATGCCGACGTCCTCATCATCGACGCTCATGCTGCGCGCCGCGAGCAGGCCGACCGCGATGCCGCCGAGCATCGACGACACTGGTGACACCGCGATGCTGTTCCAGCCGCTCGGCATGGCTGCGATCTGCGCCTTGGCATCGTCGGACAGTTCGTTGTCGCCGGCGGCGCGCGCGTCGATCACATTGCGCAGGATCTTCTGCGAACTCTCGCCACCGAACGCGAGCAGCAGCACCTCGTTGGTTACGACGTATTCGATCTCGAACAGCCCGGCGATGCGCATGCGGTGCACCTTGACGTTGGCGTAGTCCTCGCTCTTGCGGCCGACGTGCATGCCACGCGAGCGAATCGCCTTCTCCAGCGACTCGCCGAACGCCTTACCGTTCTTCAGCGCGATGCCGTAGACGCCGCCGGCCATCATCGCACTCGGGTCGTCTTCGAGCTCATCGGGGTCGATCGCTGACATCGCGTTGGCGTCTTGCACGATCATCATTTCGGCGCCGAGGTGTGCGAGCAGGTCTTCCTTCAGGCGAACCTTGGTGGCGTCGCTGAACATCTCCATGACGTCGTCGAAGGTCACGTCGACCATTGCGTCGAGTTCGTTCCACATGCCTTCGATGGTGTTCATGACCACGCCGAGGTCCATTGACGAGACCGAGAACGACGTCGCGTTCGGTGGCACCGAGCGCATCAGGCGCGGCACTTCGTTGCTGGCTGGCATCACGTCCAGTAGGCCGCGATTTGCTGCCGAGAGTCCCAGGTGAATCTCGCCGACAATGTGTTGCTGGTCGGTGCGCAGGTCGATGGTCAAGTCGCGCAAGGCGCCGAGGCCCAGCATCTCCATCATGCCGGCGATGTCGAACGGCGCGGGCATGTCCGCGACCGAGTCGATGATGCTCGTCACCATCGGGGCGAGGTTCGCATGCATGTGCAACGGCCCGGTGCCGAGTGCGCCGGCATGACGGTTGTCGGCCGCGAGCATGCGTGCGACATCCTTGTCGATGTCCGTGCCGACGAACATCACCAGGTGGCCATCGATGACTTGTGGCATCGTCGCGTCGGGCGAACCGTCGTCGTTGTCAGAAGCGCGAACGGTCACGTCGCCGACGACGATGTCATGCATCGTTTGGGCGCGCGGCGCTTCTTCGATGAGCGTGGTCAGTTCTTCGGCGAGCGCAGCAAAGTCGTAGGAACCGTCCGGAGTCAGTGCGATCGAGAAGCTCATGTCCGGCAGGTCGCCGTACTCCATCGCTTCGGCGAACGTCTCCCAGTCGACCGTGCCACCGATGACGATGTCACCGCGCCACTCCGTCAGCAGCTTCTCGACGATGTCGGCATCGAACTCGCCGCTCTGGCGCAGTTGATCCAGCATCATCTCGAACTGTCCCGTCATCTGTTCCATGACCGGCGCGAGCGTGTCGCTGTGCAGCAGCTTGGCGACCTGCGTCGTGCCGAACTGCTGCTGCCACTTCGCGGGCGAACCGACCCTGAGGACAAAGGATGAGCCGGCAGGCACGAAGCGAGCCGTCGTTGCAGCGGACGTTTGCGCCGGGGCGGCGACGGAGAGGATGGTGCCGAGCGCGGCGGCCGTCAGGATGCGCGTTGGATTCATGGTTGGACTCACTTGTCTTGCGGGTAGATGAGGATGCGGTCGTGCGCGATCAGAACGAAGTCGCACCGGCCGTCGCCGTCGAGATCGCCTGTGGCCAGTTCACTCGGTTCGCTGTCGGGGCTGGCACTCGGGCGGGTCTCAAAGACCGGAATCGCCAGGGCGCGGCGCAGGCCATCGGCGCCACCAGCCAGAATCTGCACGCCTGGCAAGCGCCGGTCGATGATCGCCAGGTCGGCGATGCCGTCGCCGTCGAAGTCGCCGCTCTTGCCGTGCCAGAAGAACGTGCGCACGGTTGGCGGTTCGCAGGTGGTGACGGCCTTGAGCGATGGGCCGGTTGAGAACGGCACGCGCAGAATGCCTTGCCCGCCGAGCAGCAACGCCGAGCCTTCGTGCGCCAGTAGGTGCGTGAAGCCGAGCGGCGGCACTTCGACGGTCTGCTGCGGCTTGCCAGGCTGCGTGCGGATCAGGTCGTTGCTCTTCTTGTCGAAGTAGAGCCACTGTCCGTCGCGCAGTTCGCATGCGAGTGTGATCTCCTGCGTGCCTTCGGGGCCGTTGTCCTGCGCGAGCACGCGAATCTGCTGCTTCTCGTCGAATCGGAAGCGGCGCACGAAGCGTTCGCGAACGGCGACCAGCGCGGCATTGCCTTCGTGGCGCGACAGCAGCAAACCGCCGTCGCTCATCTTCTTGGTGAAGCCGGCGCTGGTCTTCGCTTCGGCCTTCGCCGTGCCATCGAGTGTGATCGCGCGCAGGCCTTCGCCGGGCACGACGAAGGCGACCTCGATGCCCTGTTTGTCGCCGACGTCGGCAGCAAGCATGCGCGCGGGGTCGGCGGGCAGCCGGCCGAGGTCGACCAGCGACTTCGCTTCGCCGTTCGGGCTGGTCGCGTCGAGGTGCGCCTTGCGACGCTTGTCGCGGCAGAGCACGAGCACACGTTGGCCGTCGGCTGCGTTCGGCGCAATGGCGACGGCGACCGGCATGTCCTTGGTTGGCAGTTGCTGCGGAAACTGCTCGAGCGGCTGCGCGCCTGAGCACCACGACGCCGTGCTTTCTTCGGGGCTGACGAGCACGAGGTCGTTCTTACCGTCCTGGTCGATGTCGCCGATCGCAGCACCAGCAACGCCGGCAAGCGTCGGCAGTGTCTGGCGCGAGAATCCGCCATCCTGCCAGCGATAGACAACCATCTGGGCGCGCCCTTTGGGGAACAGCACGAGGTCCTGGTCGCCGTCGTTATCGATGTCGCCGTAGGTGAATGGCGGCGTGGTGTTGCCGCCAGCATTGCCGAACGCCCACCACTCGAGCGCCGCCTGTTCGCCGTGGTCGCCGAAGCGGTGCAGCGCGACGCGGCGGTTCGGCCCTTCGATCGTGCCAAGGCCGAAGCTGCCATTGGTGAGCGTCGTCGGAAAGACATCGCGCAGATTGTCGACCGTCGCGATGCGCCAAGGTCCGAACGTGCCATCGCCGGCACCGAGACGCAGGCGCAGGTTCATGCGTTCGCCAGGCACGACGCCGACCAGGTCGAGGTGGTTGTCGCCGTCGACGTCGACGATATGCACGCTGAAGAAGTTCTCCCCCCTTGGAAGTCACGGGTATAGCTGTGGCATTATTGACAAGGATATCGACTCGCCCCCAATGCGCCATAACTTCAT
>WURV02189777.1:0-12505 GCA_011762755.2 Epimenia babai | reverse complement strand
GGTGGAGTTTCCCAACCTCAGTTTTCGCATCACTTCCAGCAGATTTACGCATTTAACCATCCCACCGGTATAATACTGTTAATGTCTTCATACTCTGTCAATGTCAATGATTACGACAATCTGTACAAAACCAAAAACACTGAACGCGCAATTATCAGCAAAATTATTTGCCTTTATATGAAATACAATTATTTATTTACTGGTAATGTGGATCACCTCAGATTATACAAATCATACAAAATTTACTGACAACAATCCGTGTTGATTTGTAGCAACGTTATTTTTTTAAGTGAAGCACTATAACATAAAATGATAGAAAACACCGTGCAGGTATGCGCTATAAATTCAGTGGTATTTGATGAAAATATAATGTTCATGTATTTACAATGCATAATATGGCTTGTGACATATTTGTTTTTCTACTACTAGCATTTTATCGGCTTCTGTCACTGAATTCCCTGTATGGAGCAAGGCTCGAGTAACTTAACCTTTGAATTTACAAGCAAAAATATTCATACATTTCTCAAGCGTTCATCATTCTTGAATCGGTATCATCTTATCTCAGAGTTCAAACATCCATACTCTAGCATAAGAGGGAAACTGTATCGGACAGTGTTTATTGGTTAGGGTATTTCATTTCAGGGGTCGCAGATCTCCATAATAAAGGTCAGGGACTGCTGCTATATACATAGATGCTATCAAAATCCAGTTTTATCCAATAACGCACTTCAACATTTCCAGACAGATTTCTCGAATTAGCACACCAGTTGTCGGACATCAAAACAGTCACCACTGTCTCCTAATTATAATCAATTTATTTCCTTTCGTTAATAGCAGCTTTTCGTGGAATACGAGTCTAAATCTGAATCTTCCATTTCCCACGCTTCCTTCTTTATTTCTTTTTTGTCATCCTTTTGTTTCCTTTCACACGGTGAATCTCTTTCACCCACTGAATTCTTAATCCTTGTTTTATTTGTTTCTCCTCTGGCAGACTGTGAATCCTTGACCTCTGCTATGTTTCCGCTATGTCTCTAAACCCTCAACCATCTGTGTCCCTTTCTTTGTTTCCTCACTGTCAAAGTCTGTCAGTCCCCGACCATCTGTGCACCTTTTTTTCGGTCAGACTTGAAAATCTTCAACCTCCTTTGTTTCCTCACTCTAAGAATGGGAATCGTTAACCATCTGTGTCCCCTTTGTTTCCTCGCTCTCCGAATGTGAATCCTCAACCATCTTCGTCTCCTTTGTTTCCTCGCTCTCCGAATGTGAATCCTCAACCATCTTTGTCTCTTCCTCTGCTTTCTCACTATCAGACTGTGAATCCTCAACCGTTTGGGCCTCTCTCCTTTCCTTGCTATCAGACTCTAAATCCCCAACCATGTGTGACATCTTTGTTTCCTCCCTGTCAGACTCGAAACCCTCAACCATCTGAGCCTCCTTTGTTACCTCGTTGTGAGACTCTGAATTCTCAATATGTGCCTTCTTTGTTTCCTCGTCAGAATCTGAATCCTCAACCATCTGTGCCTCCTTTGTTTCCTTGCTGTCCGAGTCTGAATTCTTAACAGTCTGAACCCCCTTTTTGGTTTCCACTATGTTAGAATCTGGACCCTCAATTGTTAGTGCCTCCATTGTTTCTTCGATGTCAGACTCTGAATCCTCAACCATCTGTGCCTCCTTTGTTTCTTCTGTGCAAGACTCTGAATCCTCATATGTCTGTTCTTCCTTTATTTCAATGCTTTTAGACTCTAAATCCTCACTAGTTTGTGCTTCTTTCGTTGTTTCTTCATCCGACTCTGAAACCACAACTGTCTGCGTCTCCTTCTTTGTTTCCTCGCTGTCCGACTCTAAATCCTCGACCATTTGCACCTCCTTAATCGCTTCCTCGGTGATAGACTCTGGATCTTTAACTGTCTGTGTTTCCTGCTTTGTCTCTGCTATTTCAGACTGTGAATTCTCAACCATCTGTGCCTCCTTTGTTTCCTCGCTGTCCGAGTCTGAATCCTCAACCATCTGTGCCTTCTTCTCGGCTAACTCACTGTCAGATTCTGAATCCTTAACAGTCTCAGACTCCTTCCTTGTTTCCACTATGTTAGACTCTGAATCATCACCTGTTTGTGCCTCTTTTGTTTCTTCACTGTCAGTCTCTGAATCCTCAACTATCTGTGCTCCACTTGGGTCCTCACTGTCCGACCCTAAGTCCTCGACCATTTGCGCCTCCCTTATTACTTCCTTGCTGTCAGACTCTGAATATTTAACTGACTGTATTTCCTGCTGTGTTTCGGCTATTCCAGACTCTGAATCCTCAAACATCTGTACCTCCTTCGTTTCCTCGCTGTCAAGCTCCAAATCCATTACCGTCTGTGCCTCTTTTGTTTCTTCTGTGTCAGACTCCGAGTCAATATCTTGCATTTGCAATTTTGATACCTCTCGCCTACAGGATGACTCATCAATTTCTTGATTCCCTTTCTCTTTGCTGAATTCACCTGAATCCCCTTTTACTTCATCACCCTTTGAATCATCATAGGGTGACTCATCAATATCATCCACATTCACTTTGACTGAGCTTTCTGCAAACAAATCATGCTCCATGGTTTCACACCCCTGAAATCCCGGAGGTTCATAACCTTGCCTTGCATTTTCTGACACGTCAGGTTTTCCATCAGATAGCAATGCATCGTCTTCGACAAGCTTTTCAAATGCCTCTGGAAAAAAAAAACAATTAAAATTAAATAACAATTCCGTTCAATGACAATTATACGCAAAAGCTTGATAAAATCTCAGCATTGGCATAAGACTAGAAAAAAGTTTGAAAAGTTGAGTTCTTCTTTTAACTTTTTTGATGCACAACCGCTAAATATTAAAAAGCTACAATACACATAAGAATTTTGAAAATAAGAAAATAAAAAAATCAGTATTATTGTTCAATCCAAAAACTTTTAGATGCATTAAAATGAGGAACCATCACATGCCCACCCTATAAAACGAAAGATATCAAGTACTCGCCCTTTAAGAGTGGGTTGTCTTGAAATGCCGCATCGACCTGTAGCTCGATATCGAGGTAAGAATCAGGAACTGGGCGACCGTGTTGCAGCATTAAACGGTTAATAGAGGAGGCATCATCGCTGTTGTCATCATGAAGATAGACGTCGTAACATTGGTTTGCGGGATCATACGATCGAATGTGTACGGCAAAGTGAATGTCTCCGCACATATCTGCAAGTTCCGCGTGGCATTAAGTCAAGCATAAAACAGGTTATGTATGTATATGAGTAACCAGACTGGCTCTAAAGATGGCCACTGGGCGACGGGTTAATGGGCGCTTTCTGTCCAACAAATGCCACAGGAAATACACTGGCCAGAATGCTGACTGATCCATCCGAAATTCAGATCCAGTGGTGCAGACAGTCACATAATTTAGATATATGAGCATTTATTCCTTACTATGTATTTACACATGAATAGCACTGAGTTAATCTGGCAGTTTATTTAAAAATGACAAAATATCGCCTTATTACATAATGTCTTTCTTATTGTCAAACAGCGCAATATTTAAAATGTACATTGCAGCTGTTAGAAAAGAACAACATCACATGTATTATTAAGTCAGGTAAATTAAAGTTTAGAATGCCATCACAATAACGGTGAAGCCATGACGTCAAATATTGCCAGTGCCCTGCAATTTTCTCCACCCATCGTTACTAGTAATGTTGCATTATTATTTGTATAGACCTGCGAATTTAGCGGTATCACTCGGGGTCCATGCCTCACCCCGTGGTAACACATCGGAGAGAGAACACCGTACAGTGAATACAGGCATCTCCACTAGATGATGAGGGATGGGACGTATTTCGGTGCATGTGGCTCGTGTCGTTTTATCTATGTCTACACAATCGATCTGTACCATCACACGTAAAACTCATGAAACAACGTGCTTTGTGAAAACATCGTAAAACACAGCGCTTATTGGAAACCTCAAGACACAGGATGCTTTGTGAAAACATTTTTCAAAATTATGATATACCAATATCACTAAAAACATCATGGAACATGGATACTTCTGGATACACACTGAAAGTCAGTGTCAACATCACCTTTTTGCACACCCTGAATGACGGACGTGCAATTTGATATGCGCCCGGTATTGTATAACTTTTTATTACATGGCCATTATAGAGTAAACATAAATTGTTCCAGTTTGCTGCACCAACCCTACGGAACAGTCTCCCAGACCATGTCAAGAATTCTACTACCCTAGCAAGCTTCAAGTCACGGCTCAAGACATCTCTTTACACATGCATAAGTGACTAACACAAACATAGATGATGAGGAAGGACCTTGAATACTGGGATAGCATCCAGCGTGTCTTACTGATGCTCTGGCTGTTAAATGCGTCAAGACTTTGAGTAAGGCCCTAGGATGTGAGCCCTTTTCAGGGCTCAGGCCTTAAACTGCTGGTATATGGCACAGTACCTAGGATCCTCAGGGAAGTGTGGAGGTAAGGGTGAGGGATCACAGCCAGTCTTCCAAATTTTTAAAATTTAAACCTACAGTCTATAACAACATATGCAATGGACCATATATTGTACAACCTAAAAATCATGACACACTCAATGTCGCACACAATTCAACTTTCAAATACCAAGACCACCAATAACAGCCTTACACAGCTCTATCCATTATCCACGTCCGACATTTATAACACACTGACCCCTTTAACACTACAATTGTAGTTATTTTTTCTCAAATAGCTAACACATACTTAGTGTCTTAACCAGGATAGGTGCAGTGTTACCTTGTTGCGATAAAACATTTGGACTATTGTGAATGGCATTATTGATCATAGTATGCTATGTACATACAAAATGTGATATTATTATTATGAATCATAATAAAACCACGATATTCTCACCGTATATTGCGATGCATCAGTATGAGTGGATACAATTATTCCTCGGCACCAAATGTCGTCTGCTACCACCAAACATAAGTCACCGTCTGCCCACTCGACACAACTCGAGTCCTCGTGACCCTCGCAGTATGCATTCATTTTGAGTGAGTGTTCTTGTATTTCACGGAGGTATTCCACAGGTTGCACACTAAACCGTGATGGATCGACGATGTGAGTGACCTTTCCGAGGATTATTTCATTGCTTTCAAATGATACTCGGGGATAGTTTTTGAGAAAAACATCTTGAGCTGTTGATGCCCATGTAGTGAAATTTTCCTGTTCAATGTTACTGCTGTCACATTCATCCGGTTTTGTTTTTTCAAATGGTAGATGCAACTCCTTGTTATATTCACCAATGATATATTCTTTAAGGATTTCATCATTTTCTTCTTCAGTGACATCACACTCCACTTTAACAGTGGAATCGTAACCTTCAATGACATTGACCTCATTTTCATCATTGACTTCACTTAGTTGCCGTTTTTCCTGCTCTTTAGTATAGTCATTTTGTGGATATTCTACGTGACCTTCAATCCGACCTCTTGAATCACCCCGATCCTCTACTACTTCGTTGGTGTCTTCAACGTTCTTCTCAAATTCTCCGGTTAGTTCGGTGTCCGTGCATGACTCTTTCCCCTCAAGATCATTAAGCATCCCTAGCTTTCTGTTATCAACAAAATAACCCAAATCGAGAGGCTCATCTGGCAAATCAGCCGAAATACACCGTGTTAATGGCGTGTCCTGCTGATCAGCATCAACCTCTATCTCCAGCTGCCTCAGACTGTTAGCAGTGGAATCGTCACCTTCAAGGACATTGACCTCATTTTCATCATTGACTTTACTTAGTTGCCGTTGTTGCTGCTCTTTAGTATAGTCATTTTGTCGATATTCTACGTGACATTCAATCCGACCGCTTAAATCACCCTGATCCTCAACTCCCCCATTGGTGTCTTCAACGTTATCATCAAATTCTCCGGCTATTTCGGCATCCGTGCATGACTCTTTCCCCTCAAAATCATCATTAAGCATGCCTAGCCTTCTGTTATCAACAGAATAACCCAAATCGAGAGGCTCATCTGGCAAATCTGCAGAAATACACCGTGTTAAAGGGGTGTCCAGCTGATCAGCATCAACCTCTATCTCCAGCTGCCTCAGACTGTTAGCGATGACAGATTCTACATAATCACCGATATCCTGCATATCTTCTTGGGTACTCCTTATAGATCCACTCAATGGTTCATTTAGTATCACATTCAAATCACCTCTTTCGCTATTCTCTACGTCTGCAGGTACTGTAGCGAACAAATCATGATTAGCTATAATCTCACTTGTTGCATGATCCATATTCAGATCAAAATCATTGTAATGACCACCAATTGGTTCTGCATTTGACTCCAGTGGTGATTCTGACATATTTCCATCGGAATGGTCAAACAATTGCCCATTGCTCTCCTGATATATCATTTGCTCTTGCTCGTGTTTCGGACTATAAGCTGGAGAAACTTCAAAATAGTCCGAGACTGTACTCTCACTGGCTGACACGGCATCTTCAAATATATCACTATCCGTCTTGTGGATCATACTCGAAGCTTTCGAGAGTGTTGATTGTTTGTCATCGTCGTCGTCATCTGCCACAATTTCCTTGTCCACTAACAACAACTGCTCACTCACGCTGCCATCACAATTAATTAGTGTCACATTATAGATTCCAGCTTTGTTTATCGATTCTATGACGATCTCAACCTTCTCAGTGACGAATTCCCCGAAGGCCGTTATCGTCTGCTCTGTCCATTCTATGTCCTTCGGCTTCACACCATTCAAAGAACAAAAAAATGCCTGCTGCGGTAAATCCAGAAATTCTGTATCAATCTCAAGAATATCGGAGAGTGTCACCAATTTGTATTTACCGATGTCGACCAAATACACTTGAATATCATCATCGTTGATGGATTTCACGACGCACCGGTGAAAATCGACTTCCGAATCGTGTTTTAATATGCAGGCTTGACCGATTTCCACGTGCTTGACATGCGGAGCAAGTAAGCTTTTGCGCTGCATATGCAACGTCATGGTATGAAAGTCATCTGCACTGGCGCTCGGTTGACAAGCAAACCACCACGGCGTGTGAATGTGGCTGACTGTTACGTAGAATTTGTCACCGACATTGTACAGCAGTTCGGAAAACCTGCGAACGAGTTATACACTTAGCTCATGAGGCCTTGTATGTGACATGGAAAAGAGCATAAAAGGTGGATATAACCGTGTTTCTTAAAAGGGTTATTTTAATTTTTTGGTAATTTAACATGATTCTTTTATCAATAAAATTTTTATTCAGTAATGGAATGCAATATACGACATACCTCAAAAATAGTCTATATAACTTAATCTACTCTAATGATTTATTTGAAACAATATTCGATTTAACCCTTAGCACTCTGTTGTCACAAAATTATATTACTATAGTCATGAGATATTTAGATGTCAGTGTAGTAAGGATTAAATCAGCTTAGGTGTATGGCTAATTAGATGTAATCAAATTTTTGTATGCTAGAATTGTGTGTAGTTGAAAGGATTTGAAAATAAAATATATAAAAATTGTGAATAAGTTTTAGAAGTTTCAGAAATGTATTATAGATGCTTTAACATCTAACAGATATACCGATAAGGTTTTTATAGACAGATGCTTTTGTTTTCTCTGTTACGATTAGCCTAATTATAAATCAGTAATGTGAAGTATATTATAATTAATTACGCACCTGAAGGAAGAATCTGAATGCGCTGTTGTCTTCTTGCGGAAATCTTCCTTGATGGGTGTATTAAACACACGCTGGATATTATCAGGGAGCAGCAGCGGTGCAGACGATGGTACGCCCAGGCCTCTTTCTATGAGGATGTTATGCAGTGAGATACCCATGTCTAGGAGATGCACGATGTAGCTGTTGTCTCCTGCTGCCAGGAAGTCAGCGACTAACACCCTGTGTACACAGCGATCATCCCGCAGTCAACACCGATGGATTCACACAGTAATACCTACATTGTATATCTATGGGAATAATTAATAGTAATTAGTAGAGTTAATCGCGATGTAATAATAAAATGGAAACAAACTGATCACACATTTCTACATCACGCTTAAATCTGAATAAAACCACTGACTTTTTTTTGAAAACCAGATGGTACTGAATACTGGTGAAAAATACATTGTGGTACAGACCTTACAATTCAAAGATTGTTCAAACATTAAGTTCTCATATCACATATTACAAAGAGGATAATCACAAAAAAAAATACGATGCAAAGAAAATAAACCTGCAGATAGCAGAATAGCTGCAGATCATAAAATGAAACAGTGATATCACAATAACCTGTTATTTTGCAGTACTCACTTTTCAGACACCATCGTTTTGAAGGCGTCCTTGGCTTCTTCGCTCCACCCGGATCCCTGTGACCGAGCGCCTGACAAGCTGCACTCAACTGCCACACACGCGAGGATCATGAATTGCGGCATCGGTGCCAAAATCGAATACGTTGGCACCGTCACAGTCTGGCCGTAGTCGACGTACAGCACCTCGGCTGTCTGAGACTCGCCATCGTAATTCTGCACAAGAACCCGATAAGCTTCTCCGGTGTCTTCGTAATACACGACGTACGGAACGTCGCATCGGATATCGCCGGTGATGGGGGCGTCGTGACAGTTGTAAAAATCGGCCATCTCTTCCATCAACAGTTCCAACGCACTTTGGCGAGACTGGAGCTGAACGTAAAACTGGCTCGGTGATGCGACATGAGACACAAATACTTCCATCCTTGATTTCACCTGGATTTCCTCGCGTTTGTAAGCCAGCAAAGTTGTTTCAATATTTTGATCAGTCTCCTTCAGTAAACTGTCGTTATCTGTATAAAATTGACATTATTGTACAGTACAATAACAGGAGCTTCTAGGAACGAATCCACTTACACTTAAAATGAATAAATGTCTTAATAACGCTCCCGTCCGAAATAGATGTTGTACTCAATAGTCAATATTACTACAGCACTTATTCCGGGAGATGTATAGTCTGGGAAGAGTTGCACTGACTAAAGTCAGGAGGCTGGGATCCAAGATGGTGCGTTGATTTCAGGGAGCGACAAGACTGGACAGGATCAGAAATGATTATGTTAGTAAAACAATGTATGTAAGGCTTTGGCTTGGGAATACGGGATCGCGATGCTATGGTGATGAAGAGCAAATCACTGTATATGTGTAAAGAAGTGATAAGGAGGAAATCACTGTATGTGTAGAAAAGCGATGAGGAGCAAATCACTGTATGTGTAGAGAAGCGATGAGGAGCAAATCTTGGCCACATGCCAAAAGAACAACTGTAAAAAACCATAAGATCTAACAAACCTGGCATGGCATCGGCCGAGACTAGAACATTGTTGAGCACTTCCTGCACCTCGTCAGTGATACTGTCATCTTCCGTAACGGATGAGGCGAGACGGGTCTTCACCACGACATCAGTCAAAATCGCGTGACCTTGAGACACGAGGCGATCGGCAACGTTAATCCCCATATCCAGCACTGTGACTGAATAACCGTGCTTGTCATCGAGATCTCTTCGGTTAACCACAGTCAGCAGAACCTTTTTGTTGAGAACAGACGCCGAGAATATCTCGCGACCTTCCTCCGTCCACGCGCCATCGATCGGCATGATCCCCGCGAGACTGCACTCCAATGCCTGACAAGCAAGGGCGGCTAACTCCGCAGGAATCGACAACACTCGAGTTTTCTCTACGCTTTCGGTGTTGCCATAGTCGACGAAAAACACGTCATAGCTGAGAGCTTTGTTGGCGACAATGAGACCACGATACCATTCGTCATCTTCTGTGAATTTAGCAATACACGGCGAGCCGACATCTAGACTAGTCGCCTGGTCGACTTGGGACACTTGGGCACAATGGACAGAAACCTGGAATGTAAAACGCAAAAACTATTGAATCATAATCTGCTTTTTCTGAGTTATTTTTATTCTACTATTCTCACCTTACCATTTGTAAAGATTCAATTACTACGCCTTAACCCACCTGTGTATATATGTATATATATATCATTTTACTTGCGCTGTATATTATATAGAGGTGTGTTATACATTTTCTCATTCACCCTATAAAGCACTCCTTGTGCATGTTAAAGTTCGTGTTTCAATAAATTCAAAAGACTTTAGGAGAATAATGAATAATCTAGTGAGGAAAAAATGAACAAATCTTACTCAGACCACCACCGCAGAGTGAACTTCCTAACAATTTAAGTATTCTTTAGCTTAAAATAGCATGCTGCAGCTTGAAGCAGTAATGTGAGTGATAATGCCTTAGTGGTTAACTCTCAGCTACCTGAGTCATGAGGACTTCTAGTTCTTCTGCCATGCTGACCCTCTGACACGAGAAGAGATCGGGTGACACGCAATGGCTGACATAAACCTCGTGTCGCTCACCGACTTCCAAGACCGTACTGCGATATTTCGTTGCTGTCAAAGAATGCCAGTGTCATCCCAAGGCTGATTTAAGTGTGTGACACACAGTTTCCAGGCACGTTAAATGATATGTGATGATAGGTTGAGGACATGCAAGATTTATAAAATTTCACGGCCAGATGATACCTATGTATGTATGTGTTTATTAGGCTGATTACCTGAGTAATCGTTGTGATAGCACAACCTGGGCTATACAAAGCTAGCTTATCAACGTGGTTAACACGACGATCTGATTAGCCTCACTTATGAGGGGTGTGGGAAAAACACCTAGTGTGAAAAACCCACCGAGTCTGGGCAGACAATTTACCTATTTCCATTCACGCCACTGGTTTCAAATGTCTACATATGAACTACATAATTATGTCACATACTCCACTAAGTCTATGATAGGTCCATGTTTATTTACAATGAATGACAACATAGCAGGAAGGTAAGTGACATAGAGATCATATATAGAGCATCTGAAGCACAGCAAACGTCAGAGGGAAAAGCCTCAACAGAACCATACTGCAATGGCTACCCAGACCCCCCATAGGCAATGGGGTTTAATGCATTTTCAGCCCGAAAAACGCCAGTTAGTACACTGGTAAGAGTGGGATTTGCACCAGGGACCAGTCAAACGCGCTAACCCTGTGTTAATATTCCCTTTTTTTTACTTCCATGACATCATTGCTCTCCATAATTTGTATACTGTACATGTAATTGTGAGTAACCTAGGTTTTTAAATAGATAAACGATTACATTAGAGGCTTACGCCATTCAGAGTATTTATGTGGACTGTTTGACAGCATAAGAAATGAGAAGTAAATCCAAAGAACGCTTTCTAAGAAAGTGGTACTAGCATAAATATAACACATTGCCTATCTTTGGTTAGTACAAAATTAAATAGATTTCAGACACCGACTGTCATTGTATATATCTTGTCTTATTCATCATGGCGGAGTAATTAATGAAGCCTGATTGGACAGTTGGTGTTAGTAACTTAGTACAATCAGATAACCTCGCACAATCAGTTAAATCAGTGGTAGATGGTGATTTCATGGTAAGATGATGATATAGTGCAGAAGTAAATACGACGACAGACAGTTCCATCTTACTTCATGACAAAGTTATGAAAACACGCACACCCAAGTGTCGCTTAGTAGCTAAAACAGAGACAGGAGGTGTGAGGGGTGTCTTATTTCAAAATAATGTCCAAGGATATCGCCACTTGCCCCCATATAGAGTGATGTTCTTTCAACTATATAAATACATATATATGACTATATTCCATTCATATAAAATTACAATTCAACCACATAACCACGGCAATTGATATTCAACATTTAGCACAGATAAATAAATACTGTCTCAAAGAATTAGAAGTCTCTACGCTGCTCTATACATGGTATTTATATCAGTTACCCACCCCAAATGATGGAGGGTTTCTAATATAATCCTAGGACAAGAATCTGGATCATCTTATATTGAACTAAGTCAAGTGTACGTAAGAGGAAGAGCGAGGTGCTGGATGAATCTCCATCACAATTTCAATTTAAACTGTGAACTTAAAGCAGGAAAAATCGTGGCTCAAACTAATCAACTACAGGCGCTGACATAATTGGCTTCATTACCTTTAACGGCTACATGTTACATATTTATCTCAAACGTGTAAATGCAGTATTTAATAGTTTTTGAATCTTAAATGCTTTAGTCTTTTATTAGGCTCGGATACTCACAGAATAAACTATACAAAAAATTTTCAATATACCTGGTGCCTGGTTCTTGCAAAGAAGGTCTGCCATATCTGTATCGTCCATCCAAATGTTGACTAAAAATGGTTCAGTCGTTGATAAAAACTCAACTCGCACCAATTTGCTAGCGGATGCTTCTGCCATCTTGTCAATATCATTTGCCGATGGTTCAACTCCACGCAGTTTGGCACTGACGGCAAAAGGCGGTATTCGCAACATGTCTTCTGGTATAGGTTTGATATTGTCGCGATGCACTGTTTCCAATGTCCCGAAATCGACGAATTTAATTTCGATTTCATCATTTCTTGAATCGACGA